>OVBE01015088.1:0-11693 GCA_900406425.1 Iberis pinnata | reverse complement strand
GATTTAAACGACGAGATAATGAAAGGCAGGGTTGAAACTGTTCCTAACTTTTTTACGCCCAAATTATTTCGCCTAACACGTACTAATTTGTCCTAAGTTAAAATGATTATAGACAGACTCGACGAGTTGGAAAAATTGCGAGACCAGGCGTTATTACATATGCAAAATTATCAGCAGATGGCGGCGAGGTATTATAATAAGCATGTCAAACATCGGCACTATTCCATTGGTGACCTTGTTCTACGACATGTCTTTGAAAATACGAGGGAGCACGGAGCAGGAAAATTAGGAGCCAATTGGGAAGGACTATACGAAGTCGTCGGCATTACCGCACCTAACGCCTATCAGTTAGCAACATTAGATGGTCAAAAGTTGCCTCGACCTTGGAATGGTCGGCACCTAAAAGTTTACCTTTAAATTTCTCGTTATTTTTGTAAATAGAACTACGTCTGGCTTGATCCCTCTAAAATGGGTACGTAGGCAGTCTTCGTACTATAAGAAGACACAGCTACTAGCATTATCTTGTATTATTTTGTTTTTTTTTCGGGGGGGAGTAGACCCTACTCAGGCACCGTATTTACCTAAGTTAGTTTTACCACGCAAACAACAAATCAGATTCTACTTCACAGCGGGATCTCATTCACGAGCTAAAGCCTCGTCGACTTTCTTACGAGCTAAAGCCTCGTCGACTTTCTTACGAGCTAAAAAGCTTCGTCAAGTCATTCACAAGCTAAAGCCTCGTCAAGTCATTCACGAGCTAAAGCCTCGTCGACTTTCTTACGAGCTAAAAAGCCTCGTTAAGTCATTCACGAGCTAAAGCCTCGTCGACTTTCTTAGAGCTAAGGCCTCGTCAAGTCATTCACGAGCTAAAGCCTCGTTGATTTTCTTGAGCTAAAGCCTCATTGATTTTCTTACGAGCTAAGGCCTCGTCGACTCTATCATAAGCTAAAGTCTCATGAACTCTATCGAGTTAAAATCTCGTCAATTTTATCATGAACCAGAACCCCGTCGATGTTACAAATTTTTAAAGGCATTATTAAGCAAGCAGATTAAAGTTAGATTTTTCAAAGAGAAATGTGATAACATTTTATAAGCTCGGTTTCGACGAAGTTGGTCATTAACAAAATAGAGTGAAAAGCATCGTCGGTTTTTACAAAAAGAACAGCTACAAGACTAAAGAGTCGACAAAATAGACAAAAAAATCCTAAGTCGAATAGAGTTAAGTTTAAGCATTTGGGGGGGGGGGAGTCTTGTTCCCAGTCACTTCAACAGTCGAAGCTTCGATTCCGCTACTGCGAAGACGGCCAACTTCTTCTTGGGACAGAAGATCATGGTAGAACCGGACTCATTGACAACGGGGGAGACGCCGAGATCCTCATTCGAGAGTGGGAACACTTCGATTTTTTCAAGCTCCTCCTTCCAGGTCTTGAGACTCTTTTGCAGATTTATCACGATGGCATCCGGAACTGACCCACCCATTTCTTCAATAAGGTCCATAACCCCAACAATTATAATGCAAGTTGTCATTATATCATGCAACACTTCTTTCTTCAAGTAACGTGACGATCATGCTATAATTGCAAACTTGGATTGTAGAACTCCAAAGACACGTTCAACATACTTGCAACATACTTTTTGTCTTGCAGCAAATAATTTTTCCTCTGGACCTTGTGGATTAATTATAGTTTGAACAATAGTTAACAATTTCATATATTTATTTTTATTCTCCGTTAACATTTGATATTTGTTTTGTATATCTAGCCAACTTTTTAAAACAACATATAGATGGAAAAAGCAAAAAAGTTGTTGGTGCAAGAACCAAAACTTTAAAAAGTTTTAAATTTGATCACATGTGGAATTTGAGGAAAGATATACCAAAATTAACCAACAATGTCAAAGCATTCTATATATGCCTAATACTAGAAGTGATGATGTTGCTAGCTCTTCAACATCACAATCCCTAGGATTTTCTTCATCTCCAGGATCAAATTCATCGCAACGTCTGAATGGATCGAAGAAAGCAAAACTCAAAAGAAAGATCCTTGAAGGTAATCATTCGATCGTTGAAATTTTGGTCTCATCAAATGATAAAATCCTTGAGTTTTTAAAAGAAAGTGCAACAATTAGGAACAAGAATTATGAATTAACTCAATTACGTTTGCAAAATCAATCAAAAATTAGCTTTAAGAGAAATGGAAGCGGAAAATAAAATATGATTAACTAATTTAGACTCTATCGGTGATAGTAATACTCGTGACTCGTGAGTTTATTCGATCTGAGCAAGCAAGAATCATACACACACAAAAATCAAGAGCAACCTCAATATTCGGTTACACCAACCTTTTTTGAAAAGTATTTTGATGATCTTAGAGGTAGTGGATCAAATTTAGGGGAGTATTAATTATTATGTTTTAATATTTTTATTTAAGTAATATTTTTGTGCTATATAATCTTTTTATTGCTCTCTTTTGTATTTAATTTGCTTGATGTTTTAAAAAAAATATTAATGGTATGTGATATTTCTCATATTTTAATATTATGACTTTAATTTATATGTTTCTAAATATAAGATGTATAAATTAGTATATATTTAAAATAAACCATAAAAATGTTAGTACTAAAATAATTAATAAAAAACTTAAAAGTATTAAATAAATAAATATAGGGACCAAAATCCAAAGAAATATGACACTCAAATTTGAAGTGTGAGAAGGTAAATGCTTCATATTTGAAGTGTGAGAAAGTGACACTTCAAATTTGAAGTTTTGAAGTGTCCCTTTGGAGGAGAAAAAACTTCAAATTTAAAGTTATAGAGTGTCCTTTGGGGATGCTCTAACTATGGGTTTTTTTTTATGGAAAGTGATCTCGTGGTCGTGGCTCTGGAAGATGGTGGTTGCATCACTGTTGGATGGATTTTTCAACGATGTGGATAGCTTATCGGAGACGGTTATGTGGGTGATGTTCTCCTTGCCGATTTTCTTCTTCTTTGTCGTCGGCGGTGTTGCATGGTGGTGGATCTGGTTCACTGGATCTGGTCATCTAGAGTGACAATGGCTATGTTGGATGGCAGCGATTGGATTGAAAATTGGGCTAGGACAACATCAACTCTGATAGGTTTGGGTCTAAGCCCAGTTTGGTTTTTCTAGTCGCCCAATATATTGGATCAAGACTTTTTTTTTTCAAATTGTCATCATCTAGTTTATATTAGTTTTAGGAGTGAAACACATTATGTTCATTTTCCTTACTAATTTCACATGGTTTAGTGAAATCAGAAATTTAGAAGAAAGACTAATGTTTTGTGGTTTGGTTTATTCTAGACTATATTCTTCCTTCTCGGGAGTTCTTATTCACTTCAATGAATGTTATCACCTATGATATGATGTCACTTATCTTTTATGGGTTTTATTCTTCATCATGATGGGATTTAATGTTCCTTGTAATAGTTATTTTAAATTAATATAATATTATTTTATGACCAAAAAAACAATTCTACAGTTACCATCGACAAATGCAAGTAAAAATAGTGTTTGGCATGTGTCCCACACTTTATTTTCTTCTTCTTTTTTTAATTAAGTAATTGTAATTTCTATTTGAAGCATACCATCCAAATATGAATTAAAATGGAAAATTTTGTATGTCTCGTACAAAAGATATGCTGGATCTGGCCATGACAAATACTATGTAAAAGTTCATCATAAACACTATAAATACTAACAGAATTGCTTCATTAATCTTTGTATACTTGAGATTAGGGCTGGGATTTTGAACCGACCCGAAAATTTCGAACCAGACCGAACTAGAATTTTTTCAATCGAACCGAACCGAATTACATTTTAATAACCGAACGGCACAAAAAAAATTTCAGTTTCGGTAACCAAACCGATAAACCGAAATAACCGAATAAACAAAAAAAAGCGAACCGAATAAACCGAAAAAAACTGAAAAAAAAAACAAAAAAAAACTGAAAAATAACCAAAACTAAACCAAATAAACCGGACTTCAAAACCAAAAACCGAAAACCGACCCGAATTGAACCGATTAAACCGAATTTCTAGCCCTACTTGAGTTAGACCACATGAGGTTTATATTCCTCCTAAAAAGGGAAAAACGAATAAAAACAAATCCTGCAAAAAAGATGTCAAATAATTATAAAAGGTTCAAAACATAATTATTTGACATTCAAAATTTTCTATTCATTTTGCAAGATAAATAAATATACAAAAATGGTACGTTCTAGTCTTAATAGATAGTAGTTCCACCTATTCTGAAAGAATCTTTGGGTGAATGACAAAAACCCAACACGAAGCACACTTTACAAATCGAAGCTCATAAATTGCCCCTCATTACCCCTACATAAATATAATTATTTTTTCAAAAGAATAAAACATAAAGCAATTAAATAATACAATCACAGAATATAAAAAAAGGTACTCGTACGTAAAGCCCCTCCTTTGTCTTCCTATTTAAGCATTACAACACTTCATTCAACACCAAATCCTCAAACCTCAAGCTTCTTCTTCTTCTTCTTCTTCTTCCATTTTTTTAATTTAATTTTAATTTTCTCAAATATTTATAATGGCAAACACCAAAGTCAGAGCTTCGATGGAGTTTGAGTCGACGGTGGTAACCGCGGTAGATTGTCAGAAACAAGTCCGATCATGGAGGCTCCTCCGCTCAATTATTAAGCTTCTAATCCCAACTTGCAACTCCACATTTTTTCAAGAAGTCGAACAAGAAAATCCTAAACTGAGTGACAACAAATCACGCACGTCCTCTTTTCGTTCATTTTCTTCATCAACAGTCACAGTCACAGGGACAATCTTTGGTTTTCGAAAAGGAAAAATCAATTTCTGCATACAAACATCAAGAAAATCAACAAACCCTGATCTTCTTCTGGAGCTAGCTGTTCCAACAACGGTTTTAGCTAGAGAAATGAGAGGAGGAGCATTGCGTATAGTGTTAGAACGCAACCATTTTGAAGAAGAAGAAAGCCAAACTACGCCGTTTTGGAATATGTATTGTAATGGAAAAAGAGTTGGTTATGCGAGAAAACGCCGTCCGTCTAAAGATGACTTGTCGGCGTTAACCGCTCTGAGTAAGGTGGTGGTCGGAGCTGGAGTTGTGACCGGGAAAGAACTTGGTCGGTTCGATGATGAGTTGATGTATTTACGAGCTAGCTTTAGACGAAGTTGTGGTTCGAAACAATCTGAATCTTTCCATTTGATTGATCCAGCTGGGAATATCGGACAAGAACTTAGTATCTTCTTCGTCCCATCATTGGTCTGATTGAACATGATCGTACATAAGTGTTCTGTTTTAAACCCCCCTTTTTTTTGTTTTTTGCCTTTGGTCGACAAAGAAGAACTGTTCTGTTTTTACAAGTGCTTTTTTTTCTCATTGATTGAGAAAGAAGAAACTTGTTTTTGAGTCGTGCTTTAAAGCCTTTGGCTTTAGCTATGACTTTGTATATGTATTCTACAATCCAATTCCAATTTTAATTGTTTTATCTTCTTGATAAATTATTTCATAAATAATGGTCTCTATAAAGTTTGCTTATCCAGAGAACAAAAATGACAATAATTTCGTAGAAAAAGAGACATTATTATATAGCCAATTGATTATCATTTTTCTCTGTAAACCATGTCCTTTTTCTAACCATGTCAGTTATCTAAGGATGACCATAGAACACATAAGTTTTTTTTTATCTAAGACTACTGAAATCATAGTAATAATACTTCACTGAAATTATTTTTAATTAAAATTCTAGAACATATAGAGCGATAACTAATAATAATCTTGCTAAATTCTAAGGCCATTTGATTTTATTTGTCTTTTTTTTTTGTTAAGTTTAGCCTGAAGTCTGAACCATCTAATACAATAATATTGATAACTACAGGTAAAACAAATTATCAGATGACAAGTTTAAGGCGCCAAAACCATAACTAAGAGTCTAAGATCAAACTAATTAACAATACAAAAACATTTTATCAAAAACCAAAAAAAAAACAATAAGCAAAAACATACACGTGTCGAATCATAACAGAATAAAATAACGGCTACAGGTTTCCGCGCGCAAACCAAACACTTAGGAGTCAGTAGTAATGAGTGGAACCTTACCAGAAATAGATAAACCATACCCTTTAAGACCAACGTAATTTGCTGGATTATTCGTCATTACCTTCATCGTTCTTACTCCAAGATCCCTCAAAATCTGCATCATCAAATGAAATCTTTCATTTCATACATTGCAATTTTCACAAGTAGATTGATTTCAAATTTAGTTTTTTTTTTTTTTTTTGGCTTACTTGTGCTCCTATGCCGTATTCTCTTGAAGCAATAGGTACTGAAACAACCTCGCTTTGATCTGAAATGTTGTTGTAACTACGAGGTTTGTGGCTAAGGTCGATGCCTTTACCTTCAGAGCCACGTAAGTAGACGAAGACACCTCTTTCGCTTTCTTCAATCTGTCTCATTGCAATCGCTAAATGTTTCCCACCAAAGCTATTTCCAAATATATCATCTGTAATACACTCTGAGTGTACTCTCACTAGAATGTCCTTCCCATCTCCGATCTCTCCCTAAAATCAAATTTCGGTTTTAGAAGGAATCAAAGCAATGGACGAATTTCAAATTAGGTTTTATAGTTTTTACTTTGACCATTGCAATGTGCTCCACTCCATCAAGCAATGACTTGAAGCAATATGCTTTGAATGGTCCCCACATTGTCGGTATAGGTGCAACCGCAGTAAACTCTACTAGTCTCTCTCTTTTCCTTCGGTATCTACAAGACAAAGTTCGCAATATAGAAATCAAGCCAATAACCGAAAGTTTCATTAACTGGGAGTTGATTTTAATGAAGTCAGCATTGTAGTACCTGATTAAATCAGCGATTGATATTATTTTTAAGTTGTTCTCTTCAGAAAATTGGCGTAGTCTCGGTAATCTAGCCATGGAACCATCATCATCTACAATCTCACATAAAACCGCTGCTGATTCCAAACCAGCCAACACAGTCAAGTCTACCGAGGCTTCTGTATGCCCAGCTCTTTTAAGAACTCCGCCTTCTCTGTATCTCAAGGGGAAGATATGACCAGGACGATTGAAATCTTGAGGTTTTGAATCTTTTGATGCAAGTGTTAGTATTGTTTGTGCCCTATCACGAGCTGAGACACCTGTTGATGTTCCTGTTTTTGCGTCCTAACAAAAATTGTCAACATTCTTTCATCACACAAACACTAACGAGTCCTATGGGGTTTTTCAAAGCTAAAACAAAAAACCGCATTTTACTTACCACAGAAACCGTGAAGGCCGTGTGGAGGTATTCCTCATTCTCCTCTCGTGTCACCATTAAGGGAAGCTCTAACCTCTCCAAGTCTTCACCTTTCATGCTCACACACACAATTCCAGTCCCGTGCTTTACCACAAAAGCCATAGCTTCAGGTGTTACCAAAGATGCTGCCATTATCAAATCTCCTTCATTTTCCCTGTCCTCATCATCTACAACAATTACCAACTGCAAAAATGAACACAGAGAACTTTCAAATTAAGATCCTCTCCTCCTAAGTCAACACTGTTGCTAGTATTATACAAACCTTTCCCTGTCGAATATCCTCAATAGCTTGTGGAATAGAAGCAAATCCAGCAGTAGGTAGATCTAGATCAAACTCTTCATCCTCAACTTGAGATGAAACCATTGTTGTTGGAATCATTTCGGCTGCTAATGTTCCAAATGAAACCAAATCTGGCTGTACCTCGATACCCATTGATCCATTACTTTTAGAGGAAGAGAAGACATCTCCACCTTCCTCAGATATCACTCCCATTCTAACATTGAGTCTGCTCGGTATGATCCTCCTAGGCCACACCCAATTCCTACTAAATGATTTTGTTCTATCAACATCGCTGAAAACAAAAATCATGGAGGCAACATTATCAAACGCATGTTCATCAAGACCTACCCTAAATTAAATACATTTCGATTGCAGAAACAGGATCAACCACTAAATAGTATATACGATAAACGGACACCCGTCTTATATATATATCAAAAACTTAAGCTAAATCCTCTAAGAAAAAAAAACGACTCGACTTATTCCGGATTCCACCAAAATTCGAATTGTAGCGAAACGTAATTCCAGATTCTGAATGATAAACAAATCTGAGTAAGACTTATTGGTTCGAATTGAGATAGAATTCCGAAGTAAATATACAATCAAAATCGGTGAAACAGAGAAAGATAAAATTGATTACCGCGAAGGAAGAAGATGCGTGAGAGTAAGTGACGCCATTTTCAAGTAAATCAAGAGACAGACGACGAGTTTCGAGGAAGAAGACGAGAGCAAAGCACCGCCATAGAATCAACTGTGATTGCCGGGTTTGCTGACGTGGCAGTTTTGTAGATATTTTCAAGTTTCGTTTTTACGGATAAGGACGAGCACTGTTTCTTGCTCGACGTCGTTTTCTTGATATGAGATACGTTGTCGTTTGCTGGAAACACAAATTCATCATATTTATGTTTGGAAATTCTCAAAAATACCGGATAAATCTACGTATATATTAAAAAAATATTATACATTTTAAAAATTTTTAAAAATATTATATAAATATTTTTATTCTAAAAGTAATATAAATTTGAAATAATTTTAAAACTTAAAATTCTAAAACTAAACTCTACTCCATTCAAAGCTAAACTTTAGTGAAACCAAACCCAAAATTTTAAATTATAAATCCTTCAATTTTAATTTATTATTATAATACATTCGAAAATAAATAATTTAGTGACATTTTAAAATTTTTGAGAATATGATATTTTTGAAGTAAACTTCTTTTGATGATATTTCAAAAAATTTCTCTTTATGTTTTCATATTTGATTAGATAGTATTATTCACCACATCCACACTTTATTTACGTGTTTGTTTTTAACAAGAATGAGCTATCCGAATATTTTTAGTTTATATTCTATTTTAACTGTTTAAATAAAATTTTATAAGATATAGGTTTTTATGTCTTTTATCTTTTTTGTGCTCTTTCAAAGACCTAATTTTTTGTCGTAGGCAGGCCGGCACTACCGATTTTGCTTTCCATCCGTCTGTTTTCTTTTGCTTTCGGCTAGGATGGTGGTGTTCTTGTCTACGGAGCTATTCTTTGGAGTTCTTTTTTCTCATTCGTATGTGTGAGTAGCGATCTGGTTGCTCCTTATGGTGGTACGCAATCCGCTGGGTTTGGGTAGGTCGGTTAGGTTATGGTGCGGCTCGGGTGAGTTTCATAAAGCTGTTAGTGGTGATTGGGATTCATTAGTTTACTCCTTGCGTTAGTTGGCTCAAACTAGTGGTGTCGGTCTCTAAGGTCGTTGTTTTCGTCTAGGTTTGTCGCAAATCTTAGGTTAGGGTTGAGATTTGTTTCTTCTGGTAAGAGGTGGCGTAGTTCTTTGGCTCAACATAAAACATAGTTAGTATATATATATATACCTTTCTCATACTAGGGGTAGGCATAATATCCGAAACCCAAATCCAAATTCGAAACTGAAAAGTCGGATTCGGATCGGGTTCGGATGTTGTAAAATAACCGATTGGATAGTATAATTGTTTGGTTCGGATAACCAAACCTGATCAGATATATCTGAATCAATTTCGGATATCCGAACCAGTTTCGGATATCCGAAAATATCCGAACCAGTTTCGGATATCCGAAAATAACCAAACTAATTTATTAACTCAAAGTTTCATATTTTATAATAAAACAATAGTATAATTATTTTAAATATGGTGTTGTTAATATTTCAAGTATTTATGTGTGAAACGTGTCACTCTAAACGAGTTTAAATACTATTGAAGAAAAGAAAAAAATATCATAAGTTATAGAAACAAATGAGTTTTTTATTTTTTCGGATTGTGCATCCAGTTATACAACTTAAGCAATAATTATTACAGTGCACATGTCATTTGTTGTACATTATAGTCAAATTTTATATGTACATTTTTTAAGTTTATAGTTTCGTAATTCATATAGTGCAGACTGATCATGTGAAACAATAATCTTTAATGTTGTTGTCATGCTTATTTGGTTAAATATCTAAAATACTTTGCATATTAGGTATTGAATAATACATTTTTATTTCAGGTCATTTCAGATATTTTTATCCGATTTCAATTCAAAAATCCGAAACCAAATCAAAAGTTCAAAATACCCAAAAATTCGATCCCGAAACCGAACTGAACCGAACTCGGAGATAACCGAACTGAATTTTATTTGAAGTCCTAAAACACCCGAACGGATTCTATAGTCTAAAATCCAAACGCCCAGCCCTACCCCACTTACTTCACACCGTCCCGATGTGAAAATAAATCATAGAGAACGATAAGAACATAAGCAATTTTTTCATAATCGTACCTGGGCATGGACTGATCGGTCCGAACTTTCTGTTTTTTTCAGGGAGTATGGACCGATCTGTCCAGCTGTGGACCGATCGATATGAGTGCTACGTCCAAAATCCCAGAATTTAAGGATCAATCAATCTGACCTCTTCGACCCCAAAACTCCAAAGCTGAAACTTTTTCCTAAGGCAAATATGAATTCAAAGCTAAAAATTAATAGGTTAGTAAATAGGACTCAAAACTAGACTCAAAACTGACTCAAAAAGATAAAACTAATAGATAAATATAACACAAAATGGTGGGTTGCCTCCCACTCAGCACTTGTTTAAAGTCGTTAGCTTGACTGTGGAGTCCAATATGCTAATCATGAGAATCAAATGGTTGAGCCAATGCACCTTTAGTCCTTGTTTTGTTAGTGCAATAGAACATATGCACAAAGAAATACAATGTTTCCTATGGCAAAAAGACATCAATCACATCAAATAAGTTGACTACATATGTAGCATATATCATGAATTTCTCCTTGATTACTAAAGGCTCATGAGAATCAAATGCATCAGATGGAAAAATAAAATCAACTTCAGTTTTAAACGAGTTCAACACAAAGTAGTCTACTTCATCTCCATCAATCATGTAGAGCACATCATTCTCACTTCTAAAGTCCATTTCAACCATAGGATTTTCTAAATCACTCAAGATCTTATCTACATCAAGCATATCTCCTAGGCAAGATTTTTTAAGAAGTGACTAGACTCATCATGCATTGAAAACCTTAACTTGAGATCATGAATGTCATAGCATATTCCATCATAATTCTTAGTAAATGTTTCAAACCTCATATTATCTAGTCTTTGAGACTAACATATTAAATCATAACTTTCATAAACAATCATGGGTGTATGCAAACTAAAAGTTATATCTTCAATGCTAGGTATGTGACATAATTAATAATCATGAAGACAAAGTTAAACTCAAATATACCTTCTAGTTGGTTTGGTGGAACCCAATATATTAGTTCTTCAAGTCTTTCATCTAACTTTATCTCTTCACGTGTGATATCTCTTCCCTCAAGTGATGCTCGGTGTAAGAGGATGTTTAGTAGAAGAGTCTCAACTATAACTCTCTTTGGCAGTGTTGGATATTCTTTTTAAGATCATCCCTCTAGTTTTTGTTCTGGGGTAAGCACATTATCATCAAATGGTTCCGCCTCATCCTTAATGTTCTTTTCAAATGTGTCTTCCTACTCATGTAGCCAAGCATTGTAATCCACACACACACACACACACACACACACACACACACACACACACACACACACA
>OVBE01015087.1:0-11693 GCA_900406425.1 Iberis pinnata | reverse complement strand
TAGAATGGAAATCAAAGAAAGAAATAAAATTAGGCCCAATAAGGAATGAGAATGGAAGTCAATTCTCATTCCTTCTAGAAGAAATATTAGACCCAATAAGCAATTTGAAGATGGAAAACATCTTCTTTATTTCGCCAAGTGTCTATCCAAATTCACTTAACTAGCTTAACGAAGTGGATAAAAGTGTCTCGTTAAAACCTTAGTGATTGACCAAAAACCCAAGGTGGGAAAAAGGCGATCATCTCGACTAATGACAAAAGCGTACAGTCAGTTATCCACTAACTTACTGTTCAGAGATTTGGTTCTTCTGGATCTTCAGACTTGAACACTTGATAAATGTTGCAGGTTTGAGGATCTTCTAAAAGTTGCATCACATGTGCTTGGTTCGCCAATTCTCTAGCTTTGGATCTTGTGATAACTCCTTCAGGTTCAAGCTGTTCCGGTTCATGTTCGGGTTCAAGTTCTGGTCCATCCATGCTTACATCATCTACCAACCTTCAAAACATCTCCCGGTTATCCTTCCCTTGGCCCCAAAACAGACTAATCTCTCTAACCTAGCAGTGTTGTATCTACAATCTCTGGGCAGAAAGAAACGGACGATTACATCGAGGAGAAATCAAAACTGCTACAATACTTACCAATTGGATTGACAAAACGGTAAGAAATCGGATCTCTTCAATAAGGGAAAGAAATGGACGCCTTGCCTCTGAAATCTTCAACTGTCACTGCTTGATTCAAGCTTCAGGAGACTTTCGAAGATCATCACTGATTGCATGCATTAATTATTATACGGGCTAATTATTGTAAGGGCTTATCAAAGTTAACTTGGGCTAATGGGTTGGGTTCTCAAAATGTGGGTTTCAAAAAAAAAAAAAAAATCTTGTGGTGGATCTGGTGTGTGTTATTAAATTTATCTCGTGTACGGCATATAATATGAAGTAGTGTTCGATTTTATTTCGTTTCTCCTATGCGTAGGGCATAACTTTCTTTAATCCACAAATTCACTTTTCTCATATGCGATACATCATACATGAACATGAGTAAACGTCTAGGCCTCCATTATTTTATGTTTCTCTCTTCCAATCTTTCATAAATGCTTGGGATGATGATGAAATGAACATTAACAATACCTTAGTTAACCATTGTGGATCTTATAAGATAAATACTAAAATGAACAAAACGCCGCTTTAACAATCATATAGAGTCATTATCCAAAAAAAGAGTTAAAACATGTTTATGGAACAAGAATGACATTAACCATGACCCGCGAGAGTTGAGCACTCAAGCACAGTTCCTCCCCATCTCTGAACCCGAGTCTCGGCTTGCTCGGCCTACAGGATTCCGCGGTTAAATGAGATGATCAAAACAAACACCAAGGAAGTAAGAGGATATAGTGAGAAAGTAAGATACCTCTTTGTTCCAGTTAGTGAAGTAGATGATTCCAATTAATATAAGTGTCTGCAAGCAGATTCCAGCCACCATACCTCCCCATATTCCCTACAAATTTCAATAACTGAATCAGCCCTCAAATCCAAAAGAACAATGCAAACTTACTTGAAAGTTTTCTTTTAATAATTGTAGTTGAATATATTCCTTTTGAACAAAAGTAAATGATTTTTATGCTATTATTATCCAAACCAAACAGTCTTAAAGGTGACACAAACCCCTACGCCACTTAAAAGTTGTAATATGGAGAGGGTTTTGTTGTCCATCCCTAAACATCATCTATTGAAAAGAGCTAACCTGAACGCCTAGTTTTAGTGTGAATCCAAGAACAAAACCAGCAGGTAGTCCTATTATGTAATAGCATGCAATGTTCACATATGCAACCAGAGACTGCCATCCAGCTCCAACCGCAACACCTATAACAATGTACCACAAAGTTATAACAACTCTGACCCTTACTTGTATTTTGAGTTTTCCTTCATGAGCTACCTGACAAAACGGGCTGGAGACTGTTTAAGAGAACAGTGAAGGCCAACAAAATGGCTAGTTTTGTGGTTTCCGCTGCCACAGCTTCGCTAGAAGTGAACAGTTGAGGGAAGCTATCTTTTGTGGCTAAGACAACAATCATGCATATGAAACCTATCAGAGTTGAAGTTATGGAGACAACTATCACCGAGAATTTCGCTAGATATGCATTCCCCGCACCCAGCTCGTTTGATACTCTCACGCTGATCAGTGATCACCAGTTAATAGTAGAGACGTAAAATGAAACAGAGAGGTACAAATCTTACCTTATAGCCGCGTTAAACCCGATTGAAATCATAGCAGTCCATCCTTGTATGTTCATGCTGTTGAACATTTGCAAAGAATAATATCTCACAAAACATAATTTTAGTGAGAAATTAAATAAGGGAGAGTGAAAATCGGTTACCAAATAGAGATGGCATCAACTGGTATCAACGGATTAGGAAGGAGACCTGTTATAACTACCAGAACCATCAAGTACCAAAACTCCAAACAGAGCATAACAGCAGAGGCTAATGATAGTTTGACAAAACCGTAGAGCTCCTGAAATGCAAGCCAAGAAAATCCACTCCACGCACCATCTGATTTTGTGATTAAGATATACAAAAGCTGACCAAGAACAATGAACCACCACGAGGTATTGAGAGTGATGGCTGCACCTACAAGCCCCCATTTAAAGTAAAGGATCAAGAGCCAGCTTAATACTGCATGTATAACTAGAACCACTCCAGAGATCCAAGCCATCACAAGCACTTTCCCCTGCGATTGCAAGAACTTTTGTATAGGGAAGTTAGCTGCATATGCAAATAATTGTGGGATCATCCACACTGCGAACTTTCCTGCGGCTTTGGAGATGTGAGGAGCCTCGCCGAAGAAGGAAAGAATAGGAGGAGCCCAAATGTAGACAGGAAGTAAACATAAAGCAGTGGTAAAGAGAATGACCCATGAACGTTGCATATATATTCCAAGCATCCTAATCTGTCCTGCACCAAAAGCTTGACCGCACAACGTCTCCAATGCACTCCCCATCCCTAACTGCCACCATTTTCAGATTTTAACTTTGTCTTTCATCTTTATCATTTACAGATTCTTGTAACTATATTATGTTTGCTTTGCTATCTAACTGCAAACTTCATGTACATCTCTACTAATAATTACTGTCTAGTCCCAACCATGCTTCTTTTTCTATATATATTAGATCTTTAAAGTTTAGAATATTTATACATATCCAAACTAGAAGTAACTCGGCCAATATTTGTGCAATAACAATTTGTATTAGTGTTTGAACTCAGACCAACATGTTAAATTTTGTTTAAAAACAATACTCAGCTTGAAATTATACGATTAAGTGGATATTAAATTAGAATCTATTAAAAGACTAATGGATTCGTAGAATAAAAAGATGTGATGGGGTGGCAAAACGGAAACATGTGGTAACAAGGAGTGAGGCGTGTTAGTTTGGGGGACGAAAAAAATGAATGGTCCTACAACCTTCTGCTTGCCAGAAGTTTCATTTAACTATTATTTTCCAATTTTTGTTCTATTCGACTAAATAAAAATCTTAAATTTTTTATATATTTTCATATCTAAAGTATATATATAATAAATATTTTTTAAAAGCATCTACATAAAATCTAATCATTTAATTACGAAACGCTTGTTCTCAACCCAAATTTCGTTATTTTCACAAATAAAAACTGAAATGAAAGTCGATTCTTGGATATTTCATATATTCTTCTTATTAAGCATATCTTGCTACAAAATACATAACTTAATAAAAACCAAAATCGGTCTATGGCGATAAGAACGAGGGTGACGACGATAAGTTCTGGAGAGGCGATTGTTGAAAAATCGGGGTTGGATGATGCTCTGATGGACGATGTAGGTCGGCCACCAGACCCGATTGGGGAAGTAGGTAAGCAGACTTGGTCGGAGATGGTCAAGTCGAGTGGTGGTGGTGGAATACCTTATCCAGAGGAGGTTTTGGATGAGAGTTTTGTAGAAGAGAGGATTCGTTTGGATTTTCCTGATGGGGAAGACGGCGAGCTGGTAATTACTGTTGGAAACGAGGTAATTGAAGCTATGAACAGTCTGTGGAAGCGATGTTTGATCGTGAAGAGTCTGGGCAGGAGCTTTCAATTACCAATCTTGTTGAGAAGGCTTCGCGAAATCTGGAATCCAAAGGGTGGGATGTCGATAATAGACTTACCCAGACAGTTCTTCATGATCAAATTTGAGAAAGATGAAGATTACTTAGCTGTGATTTCAGGTGGTCCATGGAAGATTTATGGTTGCCATCTACTTATGCAAACCTGGTCAGCGAGTTTTGATCCAATAGTGGATGAAATTGTTACAACTCCAGTTTGAGTGAGAGTAGCGAATCTTTCGATGAATCTTTATCACAAAAAAATCTTTATAGGAATTGCCAAGGGCCTCGGTACTCCTATCAATGTGGATCCTACCACTTTACGGTTTGAAAGAGGTAGATTTGCAAGAATTTGGGTGGAGATCAATCTAAAGGAACCTCTAAAAGGATATGTGATGGTTAATGGAGAAAGATATTATGTTTCGTATGAAGGATTAGCCCAAATTTGTCCCCTTTGTGGTCTATTTGGTCATCTTGCTCAACGATGTACAAAGTCCCAAGGAGTTGTTAATCCAGGTGCCAAGTCTTTGATGGTTGTGGAGAATCATAAGAGACAAACTGCTGATGAGGAGGGGTTTAGTCGAGTCAAAAGGCCGGCTAGGAGAATTGATGAGCAGCATTTGATGAATTTTGATTCGATTTCGATATTGGAATTTGGGAAGCAGAGTGGAGAAATCCCAATATCAAATGTTTTTGATAGATTGCAGGAGGTTGAATCAATTAAACCTGTTGAATCAGAGAGAATGGAAGTTAAAGGTAGTAAAGAGACTGTGGTGAATCAAGTGGAGGTTGAAGTTGATATCATCGAACGGTCTATAGTAGAGAAGGAGAACGTTGAGATTTTTTCTGTAGCAGAAACTGTGATGGATTTTGAAGGGAATAAAGAGAATGTATCTAACCAGTGTGAAGGAGAAGGTGATGAGAGGGTACTGAAGTTAGGGACACAAGCGAATGATGGAGTACAGAACGCAGTGAGTCCAATTTCTAATGCGGGTGACCAGGTTAGGGGAAGTAAAGATGGGATTAATACCCGTACGAAATAGAAGTTTAAGAAGATAGGAAAACCAACTCGAGGTTTGGTATTTGGTCCTACTAAGGGTGAGAAAGATGGTAGTATTCTAGGGAAGAGACAATGGATTGGCAAGGACAGGAATTTAAGGCTGGTGGAATCTTGTAAAGATGTTATGTTGGAGAGGGATTGAGGTCGTAGGCCTTTATTCGAGAAAGGTAATGTTATGGTTTCCAGTACCTTGGTTGTGCCGTTGGTTCAACCTGGTTTGGTCACAGAAATAGTCAGAGAAGTCGCAGATAATGTGGGTTTGGGGAAGGAAGCATAACAGTTATCCCCGGTTATTCTTTATCTTATCATAATTTTAATGTTAAGCTGCATCTTATAGAATTGCCGGGGGGCAAACAAGCCAAATTTTAGAAGGTCGATACGATATTTATTGAAGAAATTTGAGGTGGATGTGTTAGGTGTGTTTGAAACACATGCTGGTGGAGCTAATGCTGAGCGCATTTGTCGGCAGTTAGGCTTTGATAATTCAATACGTGTGGATTCGGTGGGACAGAGTGGTGGACTTTGGTTGCTTTGGAGGTCTCGAGTTGGTGAAGTATAAGTGATTTCGTCTACAAGTCAGTACATTCATGTTCGGATTGTACGTTATGAGGACATTGTACAGATTATTGTAGTGTATACTGCCCCGTCTGTTTCTCGGCGAAGCAATTTGTGGACAGAGCTTAGTGCGATTATGGCAGGTGTAGATGAACCTCTATTAATTGGTGGAGATTTTAACACCATTGTCAGTATTGAGGAGAGATCTGGAGGCAATGGAAGGCTGTCCGCAGACTCAATGGAGTTTGGTAGATGGATTCAGGATTGTTCTCTAATTGATTTGGGTTTTACGGGCAGCCAATTTACGTGGAAGCGGGGTAGATCGGCTAGCACATTTATTGCGAAACGCCTAGACGGAGCTCTATGTTGTTTACGCTCTAGACTAAAATGGCCCGAAGCTTTAGTAACTCACTTGCCTTTTTTTATCTTCGGACCATGCTCCTTTGTTGATTAACTTAATCCCAACCAGGAAGATGGATCCCAGAAGACGACCATTTCAGTTTGAAGCCATGTGGATGAAACATGATGATTTCAAAGGTTTGTTATGTTCAACTTGGGTTCAAGGTGCAGATATAAGGACTTCGTTATCAAATTTAACAAAGAGACTGCTGGTGTGGAATAGGCAAGTCTTTGGTCATGTGAAACGTAAAAAAGAAAGCTTTTTATCCGATTTGAAATCTGTTCAAGAATTGATTGAGATCAATTGTAGTTCGAACTTGATTGAAGACGAAGCGAAAATAATGAAGGAACTTGATAATGTCTTAGAACGGGAGGAGTTATCTTGGTTCCAAAAGTCTAGAGAAAAATGGTTAGCTCTATGTGATAAAAATACTAAGTATTTTCACACCTCAACCATTATTCGCCGTAGAAGGAATCATATAGATAGTCTGAAGGATGATGATGGGAGGTGGATATCAGACCAATCTGAGTTGGAAAGGCTACTCATTGATTATTATAGTAGGTTGTACTCATTAGAAGATGTTTCTAATACCTCGGGTACACTTCCTAATTCCGGTTTTGAAAGGCTTTCTCAACGAGAAATGGCTGTGTTAGATAGAGACTTTATAGCAGAAGATGTGGTAGTGGCTTTGAAGAGTATGGGTAGCTTTAAAGCTCCGGGGCCTGATGGTCACCAACCTATTTTTTATCAGAGAAATTGGGATATTGTCGACCCTTTTATTGCAGAGTTTGTTCTCAATTTTTTCCGTCATGGTGTTTTACAAGAAGGGTTAAATGATGTTTTAATGGTGTTGTTGGGTAAAGTGTCCAAACCAGAGAAGATTACTCAATTCAGACCAATAAGCTTGTGTAACGTGCTGTTCAAATTGATTACCAAGATGATGGTAATTCGTTTAAAGGATGTCATTTCCAAGTTGATTGGACCAGCACAATCAAGTTTTATACCAGGAAGAATGGGTTTGGACAATATTGTGGTTGTTCAGGAAGCTGTCCATTCTATGAGAAGGAAGAAGGGTCGGAAAGGGTGGATGCTTTTAAAGCTGGATATAGAAAAAGCCTATGATCGAATTAAATGGGACTTTCTAGAGGATACTTTAAAACTGGCTGGTTTTTCGGATAAATGGTGCAACTGGATTTTACAATGTGTAAAAAATCCAAATATGGTGGTGTTGTGGAATGGAGAAAAAACTGAGTCTTTTAAATCTTCTAGGGGTTTAAGACAAGGGGATCCCTTATCTCCATTTCTATTTGTGCTTTGTTTGGAAAAACTATGCCACTTGATTGATTTGGAAGTGGGAGGAGGTAAATGGAAGCCTATAAGGTTGTCTAGAGGAGGTCCTTTGTTATCTCACATATGCTTTGCAAATGATTTGATCCTATTTGCTGAAGCTAATGTGGAGCAGATTAATATTATTCGCAAGGTTTTGACTATTTTCTGTGAAGAATCTGGTCAAAAGGTCAACTAGGAAAAGTCCAAGATCTTTTTTTCTGCTCATGTGAGTCGTGACTTGCGTCATCAAATCAGTGGTTTAAGTGGTATTGGTGCAACTACTGAGTTAGGTAAATATCTGGGAATACATATTCTTCACAAAAGGATCAACAAAGAGACTTTTGGGGATTTATTAGATAGAGCTTCTAAGAGGTTATCTGGTTGGAGAAGTAAGACTCTAAGCCTAGCAGGTCGTATCACACTGTCCAAATCAGTGTTATCGGCAATCCCAACCTATTCTATGAGTGCTATTATTTTACCAGCCTCGATTTTAAAGAAACTGGATGGCTTAGTGAGGGACTTTATTTGGGGTAGCAGTCCCGATAAGCGCCGAATTCATCTTATGTCTTGGGATCGAATTTGTGATTCGAAAGCAAATGGTGGGCTGAGTCTACGTCGGGCAAAGGAGATGAATTTGGCTTTGATCTTGAAGATTGGTTGGCGGTTTCTTAATGATAACTCTAGTCTGTGGAGTAAGGTGTTAGAGAGCAAGTACAAGATAAGGTCAATAATTGAGTTTCAAAGATGGAATTCAAAAGGTGTAGCCTCAGCAATATGGAGAAGCATTGTCCATGGGGTTCAATTGGTGTTGGCTAAGGGAATTAGTTGGGTACCGGGTGATGGAAGACTCATTAATTTCTGGTCCGATCGTTTATTAATGGAGGAATCTATAGGTGATCAAATTGATAGGGTGATCCCGTCTGCGATTACTGGCTGGTGTTTACGGGATGTATGTGATTCCTATCAAGGCTGGAAAAGGCAGGTACTTTCCCAATTCTTACCTCATGATCTGTTATTACGTCTGAATGTCGTGGTGTTGGATGATTTTAACTCTGCTAAGGACTGTTTATCATGGTCTCTTACACAGAATGGGTCTTTCTCTTTAAAGTCTGCTTATAATCTACTAACAGCAAATAATAGTCCGATGGTATTGTTGAGTGGAATCTTTAAAAGATTGTGGAAGGTTGGAGTTCAAGAAAGGGTAAAATTATTTTTTTGGCAGGCTATTAATCAGGTTACCCTCACTAATGAAGAGAGGGTGAGAAGAAGAATGTCAGATAATATTAGATGTGAACTTTGTAAAAGTGCTGTAGAATCTATAATCCATGTTTTAAGAGACTGTCCTTCAATGTCCGGGGTGTGGATTAGATTGGTACCTCGGGGAAGACAAGGAGTATTTTTCCAGCAAACTCTTCTTGAATGGTTCTTTACAAATTTGGAGAATGAGGATTGGGCTCCAATTTTTGCTATTGGAGTTTGGTGGGCATGGAAGTGGAGATGTGGATATGTGTTTGGGAAAACGGGTAAGTGTAAAGACCGTGTTAAATTCCTAAAAGATTTGGCAGAGGATACCAAAGGGGCTCAGTTAGCTCACACGGTTTCTACTGTTCCGAGAGAGAGAGACAAGAGACTTTAATTGGCTGGATCAAGCCGGATAGAGGCTGGGTTAAAGTCAATTCAGATCGGGCTTCTAGAGGGAGATCACAACTTGCTACAGTAGGTGGTGTTATTAGAGTTGAAACAGGCGGCTGGTTAGAGGGTTTTGTAGTTCATATTGTAGTTTGTTCATCTGTGATGGCAGACTTGTGGGGCGTCTATTATGGTCTTTGGATTGCCTGGGGCAAGGGTTGTCGCAAGATTATTTTTGAGGTTGATTCTGCATTGGTAGTAGAGTTGTTAAACACAGAGGTGGATTCATCTCATCCTCTGTTTTTCCTGGTGCGTCTGTGTCATGACTTTATTCGTAGGGATTGGATCGTTAGATTTATCCACATTTTTAGGGAGGCTAACCAGTTAGCTGACGGGTTGGCTAATTTAGCTTTTGATTTATCTATAGGATTTCATAGTTTTGGGTCAGTTCCGAATTTGTTGTCTTTAATTTTTAATGACGATGTCGCTGGCAGGAAGTTCCTGTGTAGAACTTGTATTTTTAATTCTTTATTCTTAATAAATTTCTAAAAGGGAATTCTTTTAGTCGACCAAAAAAAAAAGCATATCTTGTTACACAAAGTTGTAGGGACTAAAAGAGAGTATTCTGTAGACTGTTGACATTAACAATTTTAAGAAGGTTTTTTTCAGAAACTAGAAGAACTCTGTTTCATTAATTGGTGTTTCTTTCCAAAGACAAAATTTCACCTTTAAACTTTATAATTTTAAATTTTGAAAGTTTGCATTTTGAATTATAGTTTCTTATTTTGATCACAATTATTTAAAATATATTTTTTAAGATAACTATAAAATATACATCAATAATTATTATATGCATTATTAATTAATGAACATTACATTATAATATAAAAATAATAGTTATATCAAAAATTACAATTCATATACCGAATTATCAATCATAAATATTTTCAATTGCTTACCTTTTGAAGTGATATATGAGTTTCTATATAAATATTATATAATTATTTTAAATATGATAATTAAAAAATTAATGGACGTTTAAAGTGAATAATAGATATATTAGTCAAAATGATTAATAAAAAAAAAGTTTTCTAAAATTATTTATGAATTATACAAGAATTCAGAAATCATTATGAAAAAATAAAAATAAATAATGAGACCTCAAGTTTGAGGTATTGAATTTCTTTAATTGTATCTTTTGGGGTTAAGTTTGAACTTAGTATGAATTGTTAATTAAGCTCTTATAAATAATAAGGAACAGCATAATCCGAAAATAATACGAGAGATCTACTTCGTAAGTAACGCACAAAATGTAACACGAACGAGACACGTGTGAAGTGTTACGTACCATTACACCGTAGGAGAGACCGGAAATGACGGAATTCTCGACTGAGACGGCGGCGAGATCGAGTTCACCCAAACGGCCGGAGAACGTCTGAGTAAGTGCGCCGAGAGAGTATTGACTAATGGCTGTGAAGATGGCCGGTCCTGCTAGCTCCCATAGCCGCCTCGACTCCTGGCCGAACTCTTGTACCCAAACTTTTGACGCGGCCAGTTCCGGTGGCCCCCGAGGGTCAAGAAGCGGCAAAGTATTGTCATTTCCCATGCTTTGCCTTAATTTCTCTTTGTTCCGATATACAGAGGAAGGAGACGGTGGTAGGTACCAGAATGTGTAAGAAATGATATTTGCTTAATAAAATATGACCAAATGAGTCACATTAATGGAGTCTCTGATTTTTTTTCAATATTTTATTCATTCTATTTTAATATCCTTGCTTTTTTAGCACGTATTAATTTCTTTTTTCTTTGTTTGGAGAATTTACAACTTTAATAAATCATAAGCGGATATCGAAAGAGGTATTTTGGTTATTTTTGTATATTTGTTTCTTTTTTATAGAGGGTTATATATATATATATATATAAATATATGATAAATCCATATTTAGATTTATTAGACAAAAGTCAAGCCCAAAACACTAAATTTTCAGGTTAATTTTCTACAAACAAATCCGTATATAAAAAAAAAAACTTAAAACTAAAATAAGTGAAGATTTAGAACGCAGTCAACCCTAGTAGTGGAATTCACTAAAACAAAATCTTCGGTAGTCGGCGATGGCGAAAGATTCTAAACGTTATGCGACATATAACTAACGCACGATGCAAATGAAAAAGAAGCACTAAAAAAGGATGGAAGAAACTGGTACAAGACCACAAAACTCCACGGTGAGGGTGATGTTGACTCGCCAGTGAGGACATATCGGCTCTTTCTCTAAGATGACTTAGTCACATCTCCTTGGAGCCACTGTCTTCAGGCGAAAACCAAGGAGGCCCAATCCCCTGCTCGTAAAAAAAAAAAACACCGATCTACACGGTCAGTTTTACATTTCGTCACGATGGTGAGTCGACTTCTGAACTATATCTAGATTTGCACCATGGAAGACAAACCTACATCGCCCTTCGGTTTGATTTAGACGCCGCTAGCCAAATATGCCGTCCTCAGGCTATGATTTACCGGCAGAGTCTCTATGATCATTAGGAGACGCCGATCTACACGAGCCGACATAGACACAACACTTCAGCGAGGACTTTCATGTGCTTGTCGG
>OVBE01015086.1:189-11693 GCA_900406425.1 Iberis pinnata | reverse complement strand
TATTAAAACAAAAAAAACAGATTTAATAATTTCAAACGGAATATAAACTAGATTCTGGAATAATATTCGACGAGAATAAAATCAAATACAAATTATGTATTTTTTTGTTGTTAAAATTGTAAATATCATATAAATGAATGGGTTTGTAAAGATACAAAAATTTTAAGCAAAAGGATTAAGCACAGCCCCCAAAAAGATAAAAAGCAAACATAATCCTCTGAAATCTACTGAAAAAACCCTCAGTTTTCAGCTTGATGACCAAATCTCCATTAGTCCCCTAAATGCATTCCTGTTTTGCCTTGCAATTAAGATATTGTTGATGTTGTAGTCCAGTAAGTGGCAAATCTGGTGGTAAGTTGCACTAATGTTTTGATGCAGCCTAATATTTCTTTCATTCCAAAGAATATATAGAGTGGCTTGAGCTCCAATACGACGGAGTAGTTTCGGTGCTCGGGATGATGTTGATCTTAGCCAAATGTTCAGCGCCTCCCCCGTATGGAATCCATGAAATCCTACATTCAAACGGGACAGTAAAAAACTCAACAGGCGAATTGATAGTTGACAGCGTAATAGAAAATGATCCCTAGATTCAATGGAAGAATTGCATAAACAGCATAACATATTTGTGTTCAATCCCCATGATGCAATTATGGTCTTTGTTGGTAATCTATCCCAGTTTGCTACCCACATAAAGAAAGCGTGCCTAGGAATTGAACCCATAAACCAAACCGAATTAGCCCAAGCTTTTGACGGTCTTGAGAGTCTCAGGTTGCTCCATAATTTTGTGGCGTTGAACCTGCTCATGATATTATTGTCGATTGTCCATACATAGCGGTCCTCTTCATTAACTGGTAAGGGAAGGGTTATGGTGGACAGATTTGTCTGTACTAATTCTGATCCTGAGGTTCTTGCCGGCCTAATTTTCCAACCATTAGAGTCTGTTGCTTCAGAAACAGTTGCATATAGTGGGATTCCAAGTTCGTAAGGTGAGGACGTGAGAATTAATGGACCCATCGGGAGCCATTTATCGAACCAGAAGCTTGCTTGTTTCCCAGAACCAAGAGTACATGAGACAAATCGCATAGCCAGGGGACGGAGAAGTAGTATCGTCTTCCAAGTGGCGGATGATTGTTTTGTTTCGTCCTGTCCTCAAAAACTGATTTTTTTAAGTCTGTTCATTTTTGTCCAGGCTACCCACAAGCTGCCACAATCAGCTAGAAGTAGCCAAATCATCTGCAGTCCCAGAATTTTATTCCAGAGGTTCATCTCTCTAAGCCCGAGACCACCTTCTTCTTTTGTAAGACAAATTTTGTCCCAAGACACTTTGCAATGGGGCTTCCCTTATGTTTTTCCTGACCAAAGGAACCTGGCACATAAATATTTGATCAGTTTAACACAACCTTTAGGCAAAATAAAGGTATACATCCAAAAATTCAATAGACTATAGATCACAGATTTTATAAGTTGAAGCCTTCCAGCGAAGCTTAGAGCCCTGTTAGTCCATGAATTAAGCATTGCTGTTATCTTTTCTATTAAGGGGCTGAAGTTGGAGATTGTAAGTTTGCGGTGCATAAGCGGCAGCCCCAGATAGCGAATAGGTAGAGACCCTAACTTGAATCCATGACTCAAAAGATCAAAGGATTCAGGATGGTTCTCTCCCGCCAGAAAAAGCTCTGATTTGTTGCTGTTCATTGAGAGACCCGACCATGAGGCGAATGTGTCCATTGTTTGCATAATGGCTGAGATAGAACTCGCTGAGGCATCAAAGAAAACCATTATATCATCAGCAAAAATCAAGTGTGAAATTTTAGATGATTTTGCGTTTTGTTGAAAACTGATAAGTCCTTCAATAAAGCGGCTCTGAAGTAAACCCGAGAACACTTCCATGGCGATAACAAACAAAAAAGGCGATATTGCATCCCCTTGTCTAAGCCCTCTTGTCCCTTTGAAGTGCCAATTAAGCTCTCCATTGATAGAGATAGAAAAGGTTGTTGTAGTTATGCATAGCCTGATAAGATTTATAAAACTTTCTGGGAACTCCATTGCTTTAAGAGTTTCAAGTAAGAAGTCCCACTTTAACGAATCGAAGGCTTTTTTCAAGTCAATTTTGAGCATTGCACTTTTGGACGTTGCCTTTCGATTGTACCCTGCGATAAGATCAGTAGCTAGCAGGACGTTCTCCATAAGAAGCCTTCTTGGAACAAAAGCAGATTGGGAGTTAGATATAAGTTCAGGAAGGACTAGCTTTAACTTGGTAGCTAGGATACGTGAAACGACTTTATAAATTGTGTTACAACAAGATATAGGGCGAAAGTCAGTCACTGTATCAGCATTCTCCTTTTTGGGGATTATGCAAATAGTTGTCGCGTTCCAATGGGAAAGGAGACTTCCTGCTTGAAAAAACTCAAGAACAGCTTTGGCTAGATCCTCTCCAACAGTAAGCCAGTTTTCTTTAAAAAATTCTGATGTGAAACCGTCCAGTCCCAGAGATTTGTTCAGAGGTATGGAGAACACCGCTTCCTTTACATCAATTGCTGTAACAGGCCTGTTTAAATTGTTGATTGCCATTTGTGAGCATTTCTTTGTTATGACCCTGTTAAGCTCCTCTGAAGTTACAGAGGATGGTGGATCAAAACTCCCCAAGAGATTTTTATAAAATCCTACAATGTGAGCTTTAAGATCTTGTGGTTCATGGATCATGTTGCCAAGATCATCCTTGAGGTATAGAATTGCATTCCTAGCAGCTCGGCACTTGACTGTTCTGTGAAAGAAGCGCGTGTTAGCATCTCCCTCATCTAACCATTGGACTCGAGACTTCTGTCTAAAGATGGCTTCTTCAGTTGCTGCTAGTTGGAACCGGGTTTTATGAGCATCCTTCACCTGCGATGCAAGAGATGGAGAAGGAGAGAAGAGAAGGCGACGTTGAAGTGACAGAAGAATACCTGCAGCTTCTTTTTTGTTCTTTTCTATATATCCGAGATGTTTGTGAAGCTGAAATTTCTTATTGCCCCCTTGACCGTCTTTAGCTTACGAGAGAGAATAAACATTCTAGTACCATTGAAGTTCAGCGAGGGCCATAGCGATGCAATTAGTTCCTTAAACTCATCATTCTTGAGAAGGCAGTTGAAGAACTTGAACGAGGACTTTCTCTTTTGCTTTGACTGGTCTAGAATAAGACAGGTAGGAGAGTGGTCTGAGAAATTCATCTCTCCAAAGACGGCAATAGAGTTAGGGAAGTGGGTTAGCCAATTGTCATTAACTAAAACTCTGTCTAGTTTTTTGGCAACCGGATCCTCCTCTCTCATATTGGACCAAGTGAATGTGGACCCTCTAAGCTGCAAGTCTTCCAACTCAGATGAGTTAAGACAATTGATAAAGCACCGCATACCTCTGGTCGAAACATAATGAGGAAGAGAAGAGTGTTCTGAGGCAGCAGTTATTTCATTAAAGTCTCCTAAAACCACCCAAGGCAATCTTGTAGGATTTATTTGGGCAGAGAGACTTTCTAATTCTTCCCATACAGTGAGGGGGACTTCATCTGTATTTGAAGCATAAACGAAGGAAACAAACTATTCATGAGGAATACCGGGATACAGCATCTTGCAGGAAATCATTTGAAGGGACTTTTGGAAAATTTGGACATTTACTGAAGGATCCCACACGATCCAAATTTTCCCAAGATCTGAAAATTGGTAATTAAACTTTGCTTTCCATCCCGATAGAGTTCTGCGGACAATAGATAGAGCCTTCTCTGGCTGAATATGCGTCTCAATGAGACTACCGAGGAGGGGCTTGTACTCCCTCATCCATTTTCTATAAGTATTTCTCTTAGTAGGATTATTGAATCCCCTTATATTCCAGCAAAAAACATCCATGGACATATAAGTCAAAATTTGTGGCTAAAGAGCCTAGTTCCGAGGGCCCGCAGCCCTTGCCTTCAAAGTGGATTGCCTAAGCATTCTCTTTGAGACTACCTTAATAAACTGATCATTAACATCAGCATTATCATCTTCACCTGAGAGTGATGCCGAAGAAGCATGTGAAGCAGAATCCTCTGGTGAGGTATCTTGCATTTCAACCCTGCCCAGATTGATAGAAAAAGTGCCTTTTTGATTATTCGGTGCGGACCCTATGTCATCCTTTGAGAGGCCATCGTTGTCATGAAATTTTGGGATACCAGAATCACCCACTCTGCCCTTTGCAGACAAAGGAGTACCGAGAGTATCATTGGCAGATGGAGCCTTCTGGTTAGCATTGGGGTTGTCTCTGATGATAATTCCTTTGGCTTTGTCTACATTTGGAGTCAAAATTATGGCTTCTGCATCAGTGACCAAACCTTTACCTTTTTCGGCAGCAGTAAGCTTTCCCTTAATGACCCATTCTGATGGATATGGTTGTCCCTTACCCAAAGATTTAGTGCTTGCTCTTCTCTGTTTCGGGCAGCTTTCAGGAGTGTGTTTCGTTGACTTACACGATTCACAAGTTATCGGGGCTGTTGGGCACCTTGAGATGGTGTGACCCACCTTTTTACAGTGAGCGCATAAAGAAGGAAGCCACAGACTGGAGACGGAGACCCGAAAGGTTTCACCCGACTGGAAGCGAGCATTTACAGCCTCGGGGAGCGGTTTGCGAGGGTCGATAACCGTATATACTTTAGCGACCTCCAAGTTTGTCATGTTTGCAGTTTCAGGGTGCAAATATAGTGGGTGACCCACAAGACCAGCTATGTACTCAAGCGCTTCTTCTCCGAAAAATGGAAGAGGAACATTTCGCAGCTCTAACCACACTGGAACTGTTTTTAACTCAGGTTTCGTAGGTGTTAAATCCGACGACCACTTGGCTACAAACATAGTTTGACCATCGACTTGCCATAGAGCTTGGCTCAGTATGCGTTTCCTCGTTAAAGGGCATGGAACTCTGAAGAGAAAAGCGCCACCATCCATTTTTGATACGGCTATGTTCCTGCTCTGTTTACTCCATATGCCATGGATTATGGCGTGAACGATTCCTTTGTTAGGGGGTTCTTCATAAAATTTCCCAATGATAAACATTTCCAAAGCTTTCTTATTCTTTTCGATGATGGAGTTCGGGATTGTGACACACAATTCACCTGTTTCTAGAGGGTAAGCCACCCCTTTCCTTTCAAGCTTCTTGTGACCTTTGAGAATATCGCTCCATAGTTTCGATGGAGAGTCAGATTTTTCCCCTTCTTCGGGGTTGTTCCCTGCGATTGGGTCCTGATGAGAGCGCTCAGAAGAGGGGACTCTTGTCTTGTGTATAGCAACCTTTACCGGAGAGTTTTCTCCATGCGCTTGCTCTGTATCTTCAATTACAGTCGGCGCTTGCTCTGAGTCTTCAATTTCAGTCGGCTTTGCTTTATCCCCTGAGAGATCGATAGGAATTGCATCTTTCTGAGCATTATCCTCTGTCGGCTTCAAAATCGGAGCCTTGGAAGCAGTCTTGGAAGAGACAGCAGTGATCGAGTCAGCTTTAGAGGCGGATGACTGATCTTGAGCTTCAGATCTATCCCCATCGGAATTGATTGAGGCAGATTTGGCTTTTTGAACGGGGCCAAACGAAAACGAGAGTGAGGACCTTGAAGGAGATCCATATTGCGAGGAGGATTTCTTATTCTTGTTCTTACCCATCGTGGAGAAGATCGGCCGTCCGACGTCGCCGGCGACGCCGGAGGGAGGGGATCGGAGGAGACGAGCTTACCTGAGACGACGAGGTTGATTGCTGTAACGGCTCTCTAGAGAGAGAACATCATTCTTGCTTCTGGTACAATTTAGCAAGGCCCAAATTATGTATTTCAACTTTAGTTAATTACAAGTTTACAAATTAACACCCCCTAAGTCCCACTTGCAGTTCAATTACTTCACATTATATCGTTTTCCTATCTTTACATTGAAACATTACAGTCACTTTTTCAATAATTATCCTTTCATTTAATAACCACCCATAGGGCACAAAATGCAGACGAACGTCCATAAAGGCCATTAATACATATAGTAGAAACGGATTGAAGCAATAAATGGAAGGAGTTAAAGTGTTAACATAGAACAACAACTAGCAGCTTTAGGTAATGAATGGTAGACGTTTGCGGGACATTTTTCAACCATCTATTGTCAATAACGCTTTTATGTTCCCAATCACAATGTTGTACTGATTATTAGCGTTTTTTGTTTTGTAAAAATAAAGTGATAGTGCGTTTTCAAAAAAATTAAAAAGTGCCTACGAAACCAAAAATGCACTTCAATTCTTATACGCTTCATTTACCCAGTGGTTCAGGTTGACAAAAAATGTTAGTATTTTTTTATACCATTAAAATATAAAGAAATAAAGATTTTGTATTTTAATAACTACTTTTAAGGTGGGTGATTTTTTTTTGCCAACTTTTTTTTGTCAATAAGGTGGGTGATTTTTTGGCAAATACAACTTGTATTTTCAAACCAAAAAATCTAATTCGTGTATTTCTTAACTTCGAGTTTTAGATATCCAAAATTTGGTATTAGCGTTAAACCGATTTTATAATTGGTTTATATATGATTTTTTTCTTTTTCCGTTTGAATTTATTTATTCATTGAAACTATATTTTTTATTTTTTATTTATTTTTTCTAATAAAATGTAAATCTCAAAATTATGGTAATCTTTACGTAAAGATTAAGTTTTCAACAAAATTTTTTTATTTGTATATATTTTTGAGAGAGTGGTATTTTGCAATATAAACATTATATTACAGTTGTTCCGCACCGCTAAAATTCTTTCCCACACCGTACTTATTCGGACCGTCCCGCTTATTTTTTTTGTTCCGCACCGCTTAATATGGTGTTACCATTCGGAACCTTATAGCAATAAATATCATAATAAAAAAATAGATATATAATAGGGGCATTATTCAAAATACCACAAAAGTGGGTTTGTTCCAAAAATACCACAAACTCTTAATTTTTTTCAAAAATATCACTATTTTTACAAAAATACCATAAATTTGAAATAACTTTAAAACTTCAAATTTGAACTCTAAACCCCAAAATCAAACCAAACCACCTTCAACACTAAATCCTAAACTCTATTTAATGAACCCAAAAAAAAAAAAAAAATTTAAACACTTATAATTCATTTTTATTTTTGTGGTATTTTTGGGGAAAATATTTTAAAGGTATTTTAAAAACTTTTCGGAAGTGTCTGATAGTTTTAGAATTTGAACATCTTTTAGTTGTATTTCAAGGAATTCCTCATTTTTATTAATATTCAAAAATATAGTGTTTCCTTTCATTTTATAAGCTTATTCCTCAAATTTCAAAATCGAAATTTCTTAGCAATTTTGTTCAATGGATAAGATAACCAAGTTACAAATCTCTCATATGATATAATCGAATTATACATTTTATTAGTTCTAGTTTTAATTTTTTTTTCTTCTACATATACCACCAAAGATGGAAAAATCAGTAGCAAGTTATAAACAATCCATGTTTTCAAAAAAAAAAAAAAGGTCTTAAACTTCTTAATTTGGTTCCGTAAAACTTCACGTATGATTTTAAACTGAAAAGATAGATATTTTCTCGAGTAAAAAGTTGCCAATAATAAAAAAGTTTCCTCTTAGATTGAGCAAGAACATAATAACAGAAAAGAGAAATGATAATCTGATTTTTTATGCTAATGTTTTCTAGTTATATTTGTATTTTATCTTAATAAATTTTTAATTAACTATTTGATTACTAACCACCATAATTATCATGAACTTCATATCTTGCATAACTCATATCAAATATACAGATTATGTGAAAAATCAATAATATAATTAACAAAAGTAGACTATTAACTTTTTACAAAAAATATGATGCCATAATCCAAAGTTTCATTGGCTCACACTGCTTGAACATACATTTAGTCTTCTCAAACACCTCAAGCTTCACTGTTTAAGTCAATGAGTCTAATAATTGATCTTGTGTAGAGCAATAATCAAAACTTATTGTCCTTTTCTTGGCAAGCTCATGAAGAAAGTGATATCTTACATAAATATAAATATGTTTCCCATGAAGAACCGTGTTCTTTGATAATTTAATGTTAGAGCTATTATCACTTAACATGACAGGCCGATAGGCCGAGTTTATAATGTTCTAAGGTGAGTATGTGTTTTACTGTAGTCTAAATTGTTTCTTTTCTGAATGTCTAAGGCGATAGGCCGAGTTTTTGTAAAAATGGCGTTAGTGTCCGAATGCATGTACTAGAAGGTTGAATGCTGAGAAAACTTAGCTTAGGCCGAACTGTTAAGACTTTGGCCAAATTATTCCATGTTCTGTTGGCTAGTACGAGGATCGATCTTGGCAAGTGAGCTAGTGAAAATTTGATAAGTTAAAACCGAATAAACTATTAAAGAGAATATCATCTGTTATGTGGTTAAGTGGGGAGGATTATACCATACTCACGAAGTAAATTTTGTTCCTTGTGCCTCTTTTGTGGTCGAGGTAACAATGAGAAATGAACAACTTGCGTAATCAAGGTAGTGAAGGGAGGATGATTAAGATTGTTGGGTAGATTAACTTAGTATTGTTAATGCATTTGTAATAGCTTATAAGAAAAACTGGCATTTTAATAAGAACTTATTGATCTATCTATGAAATTATATGATTTATGTTAAATTCCTAAAAAGAATATAACATTATATGAAAAATGCTAAGTATAGAAAGAACTTTGACCCATTTGAATGAAATTTGGGCCGGGGTGTTTAAAGGGTGGTGTTATAGTCAGTGTACATTCAAAAAAATAATATTCTTTTGTAAATTTATTGAATTGCAAGAAAATCCTAAAATATTTGATTGCAAAGTTCGGAGTAGTGACTTTTACATGAACCACAACCAAATTTAACCGAAGTATTTCTCAAACCTATTTTATGAACTTCTTATTTGAAATTCGCCCGTCTCTCCAGGCACATGACCACAATATATTTTAGGCAAAAATACTAATTTGATCTATATTTTTCAATCAATTGCATAGGTAACCCGATATTATCGCGAATTACTGGAGATATCCCAATTTTTATTTAACCCAATTCTATCCCTCGGTCATGAACAAACAAAAAAGAATAGAAAAAAAAATAATTCGAGAGAGAAAAAAGTTGTCCAATAATTGCGAAAATGTCACAGCGTGATCTGGAGGGGAGAAAAATCTGCGAGAATTTGAAATGCAGATTTTGTTTGGGTGTAGTTTTGTTATCGCATATTTGTTTTTGCCGATTTATCTTGCTATGTTGATTTTTGTCGTCGCAGATTTTTCTCGCAGATTTTCTGGAATCGTCGACGTCACCGCCGAATTGTCGACATCACCGCCGAATTGTCGACGTCACCGCAGATTTGTCGTTCCATTGTCGAGTTTCTGTCGCAGATTTTTGAATAACACTGGGGATTTTCTGAAATTGCCGATTTTTTTTTTTGCAGAGTTATGCTGACGTTGCCGATATCTCTGTGACTGCAGTTATATTTGGCAATGTAGAATTATTATTTTAAACTGTAGATTTTTTTGTTGTCACCGCAGAGTTATGACTTTCCAAAATTGCCAGATTGACCCCTTTCGTTCTAGACTGCCGTTTTTTTTTAAAAATCTGCAATGGCCGAAGATTTTTTTCTCATGTGGCCGCCGATATTTTTTCTTACTGAACTGACACTCACGTTACCGCAGATATGTTTGCCGCCGATTTTTCCTAATCCTTTGACCGCCGTTTTTATTAATCTGTGGTGTTTTGTTCTGTCGAGTTTTAAAAATCGTGGCCGATTTTTTTTGTTAAACTCATGCGACGTCGTTTTTCACGGCCCACCCGGCCCATACGGCCCATATGATATGACCCAATGGAAAAAATTTGGGCCAATTAAAACGACGTCGGTTTAAAAATTTCATTTCCTATCAAGAATTTGTCTAAGTGGCTGAATAACACGGTGTCATTTTGGATAGTGTTGTCGAGATTTTTTGATTATCGCCGATTTTTTTAAAAACTCTGTTCGACTACCCATTAAACCCTAGTTAAGTCCTCTCAATCGCAACCGTTGATTTACAACCGTTCAATTTCTATATATATAGTTCTTTGCCTAACTTGTTATACGTCTATTTTTTCATAACAGTAATTTTTGAAGCGAAAGAATGGACGAGGATTGGAAAGTGTGGGTCGAGAACACCCGCTCCACGAAAAGAAAGGTTGTACTATGATTCAAATACTGTTTATGCCTTATTTCTAGTACATACTACTAATCTTTTGTTTGGGTTTTTGTAGATAGCGACGGAGGAGAAGGATGAGTTCACAGAATTCTTGGAACTCTATAACCAAGCGAAAAAGTCCACAAACATTACAAGGGTATTTCTCGAAAAAGTCCACAAACATTACAAGGGACATATCGAAAGCATGACGAAGCGAAAGGAGGAGGATGATAAATACATGGAAGTGTTGAAAATCCATAACGCCAACGAAATCTAGAAACTCCACAAACATTACAAGGGTATGATTGGTAGAATGGAGAAGCGAATGAAGTCGATGGAGCAGGCTTATCGAGCTATGGTGAACTCGATGTATGAGGCGATGGAGATTGGGGACCGTGAAGGGGATGAAAGTCCTTGTTGATTTCAATTATGTTTTAATGACTATGTTTATGATTATGTTTATGTTTTGTAACCTCTTTTTATTTTGAACTCATGGTATCTCGGTTTGCAATTTGCATTCCGTTAATGTAAATTTCCATTGCCGTCTTTTATAGTGTTGCAGAATTTTTTCTTATTGCCGTTTTTAAAAAAAATGTTGACACGAAACAAATCTCCAATGGTAAACACACTTTGAAATTGTAGTTGTCTCACCTAAAAAGGTGTGGCGTTTCAGTAAAAGTCATCATTATACATTATTAAAGACATGCACCGTGTCAGAACACCTGAAAAGGTATGCCCTTGCAATCTCAACCGTTCGTTGACAACATGGTATTTACTACTGCCGATTTGTTTTTAATTGCCGGTTTTAAAACAAATATGCGACAGAGAACAAATCTTCAGTGAAAAAAACCACAACCCTTCGGTTACCCCCTTTTTCTTTCTATAAATAATGCCCACCCTAAAAGTTCATTTCTATCAGTCTATTTTGTTCATAACAATAATTTTGGAACCGTAAAAATGGACAAGGGAAAGAAAGTGTGGGTCGAGAACAAGAGCTCCAAGCCAAGGAAAAGAGAGGTTGTTCCATGATACACAAATATTTTTAATGTTTCATACAACTAATCTTTTCTTTTGTTTGTTGTAGTCATCAAGTGACTCAGATGATGATGGCTACACCGAAGTCTTGAAAATCCACTACGAACACCAAATCGCGAAGCTGCACAAGCATTACCAGGGGAGGATTGACCGAATGGACAACCGTATGAAGGAGATGGATGAGGGATATATAGCTCTGATCAAAAGCATGACGAAGCGAAAGGAGGAGGATGATGAATATGTGGAAGTGTTGAAAATCCATAACGCCAACGAAATC
>OVBE01015085.1:0-11694 GCA_900406425.1 Iberis pinnata | reverse complement strand
CAAACTGTTATATTAAGTAGAAATAGAACTAGACATTAAGTTTGGGTGGTTTTGGTGCTATATGATAGTTCATTGGGGGGAGGGGGAATAGATCGTCAGCCTTATTGTTTTCATCGTGTTTAGCTCTTAAAGTTATTTATCGTTAACTTCAAAACTATAACTAAGAGTATTGATCCACAAAGATATTAAACCTAGATATATATGAAGATACAAGAAACTAAATAAAGTAAGTAACGTGAGATTTAATTAAGGGAAGATAGCTTAACTACCATACACATTAGTACAAAATGAGTAGAACCATACAAATCTTTTTTTAAATGCCCAGCGTGCCCTTCTATTACGTTGTGACAAAAAAACGTATTTACAGGAATGTCATTCGCCACATAGGAATTCGTTGACACGTATTAATGAACGCAGCCGTGAAGTACTATTTACTACGATAATGTTTTAAGAGTTAGATTTGTCCCTAATGAGAAAATCAAGATGTTACCCTTATTGTGCAATGCAAGCTAGCTAGTTGGTCCGACGGCTACGTGTATTGACATGTTGTACTTTTAGTTAATTTCTATGTATATATATGTTTTAATCTATTTATGTTTGCTTTGACAGTTACGGTGATATTGATTGTTAAGAAGAAAATATTTAATTTTCAGTAGCACGATTTGGTTAAGATTTTTCATGTAACTTTTTTACTAACAAGATAGATTACTCATTTCGTCTTTTCCTTGGGAGGATTAAATAATACAAAGAGCAGTTGCCTACGTTGTATTCACAAAACTAATCACTGTAGTCTAGAATTAAGAAGTCCCAACAAAAAAGGAATACTATTGCAGAATCATCACATCAAGGAAGAGATGGAAATATTTACCCCAAGACTAAAAACAGATTTTGCATTTTCCTACGCAGTTGAATCTCTATCGACGTCTTTTTCTGTTAAGCAAAAGCAGGAGAGGTTTCTAAGATGTGTTTGCTTCTGGTGTAGGATCTTTAGTCGCAGTTGCAATGTGGTAGAGTTGATCAGTATCACTGTTTACTTCAAGAGGAGTGATTCTACTCTGATTTGCTATAAACTGCAAAAGGATCACATTATAGAAGTAGCTCACAATCTTTCTTCTACTCTTATAAGCAAGACTCGTCTTGAGCTGATCAAAGAAAGATGGGCTAAGTGTAGGTGGATATGTTATCAAATCATTTATCTTACTCCGTTCATATTCTTTCCAATACCGCAGAACACCTTCACCCATAATATCAAAACACCATATGTAGAAAGCTGGACCAAGTTCAAGTTTCAGTTTCTTCTGTTTTCTAGTGATATGAAACTTTACACATTCAACAGAATCTGGATTTTCGCAGCCACAAGGATCTTTTCTTCCTTTTCCAATAGGATCTCTTCCGATTTTGTTTAGTTTTTTGCTCATTGGCCATGTCTGAATACCCAACCATTTCAGATCGCTTTCAGAGGTGATGTCGGTCCACTCGGGTACTTCAACTTGAAATTCTGGTCCAACTAGAGTACATGGTCTATCCTCCTCATCTGAATCTGAAGTGCGTGAAGTGGAGCCATTCCCTGATGATGTCTTCTTCTTTCCAGCTTTCTTCTCATTAAATTGACCTTCACTGAAACTCAATCTCTGTCTCTCTCTTAGATTGTAACTAGATGCCGCAGTATCGTCGTACAGGGATGGGTGCATCTTTCGGAGTTTCTGAAACACACGAGCAAATGATTAAGACTTGAATGGCATAAAACATGGAAGAACAGCAGTAATGATACATAAATGATAAACAACATGGAAGAACATCTAATTTAGCTTTCCTACATATACCCACCTGCCAATTCTTCTCACAAGCTGAATCAGTGTTTATTCTCGAAGCCATAAGCAGAATAAGTTGTTTCCATGGCTCTTCACTTCCATACGATTCCCACATTGATCTATCTGGCAAACGACAACTAGATGGATCCTTAGCAACATTTCTTAACCATTTTAACGTCTCAGATGGACATTCCTGTTTTCTCTTCCCAAGCGTTGAACATTCTTTGTTAGCTGCATCAAGAATCATGAGTTTCTCCAGCCTCTGCTCAGTCATTTTAGAGTCAGACACTTCACCAATTCGGCAATTATTGTACATTCGCTTTGATTTTGATATAAACCATTTAAGCTCTGCACCTAACTTCTTTGCAGGGGTGCCTTTCCTCAACTCATATTTCCTTTTAACTTGTGATAGAAAATCGGTAAGTCTAGCCACCAAATCATCTGATATACCAGACAATTCCACTCTAGTACGATCTGTATCTCCTGCAATAACTCTATTCAACCATCGAGCAAGTGCATCAAGATACTTGACATAGATCAATTTTACAGATGCTGAGTTATTAAACCCTAATCCAGATTCCATAACAATTTCATCCCACGATCCATTTTCAGAAACGGCATCAAATCCGCCTTTGTGACCCACATTGATGAAAAGGCTGAACAAATCGACTGGTCTCCCGTCGCCGGTCATCGGAGGGAGAGGACGAAGACTACTCAATGAACAAAACTCGTCAAAGAAAGATTTGAGTAAGAGTAGGAACAAAGAAACAAGTTCCTTCATCTTCTTTACGACACCAGAATCGACGGCATCTTGATCTGCCACCATTGACGACGACCGACGAACACTAGAACCATTTATAGATCCCATTTATATTTCTCTCAAACACAGTAACTAAAGAAAGAAGCGATAATCCAAAGAAAAACGGAATACCTAGGAAAGTTTGAAACCAGAATCCCAAGGGGATCTAAGAACTGAGGATTCAATAACTTACGATTAAGAATCCTGAAATTCCATGTCGGAAGGGTTTTGTTTTCCTCTCGAGGTTTCAACAAATGGTGACAGAAGCAGTTTTTTTTTTTTTTAACTCATTACTTTCATTCAAATCTTAACCAATAACACTGTTTTGGTAATTAACCCTCATGAGGGATATTAGCCAATCATGAATTACTTCATAAAAATGAAAAACACAAAGGATAAGAAAAGGGCATGTTTCGCCACCATATCTGCCTCTGCATTATCTCTTCTCAGTACGAATGATGTTGAGCTTNATGAGGGATATTAGCCAATCATGAATTACTTCATAAAAATGAAAAACACAAAGGATAAAAAAAGGGCATGTTTCGCCACCATATCTGCCTCTGCATTATCTCTTCTCAGTACGAATGATGTTGAGCTTTGTTCCAAAAAATTCATCAGCTCTTTACTCTCACTCATCAGCTCACCAATACATGGCCACTCTGCCAGATTTGTCACTTCTCGGGTGATGTTTTGTGTATTAGTTTTGAAGTCAACTTTTCGGGTATTCATGGCTTTAACACAATCAATTGCCCATCTCAACGCCATTGTCTCCGTTACCAGCGCATTGACTTGGCAGGGAAGAGCCATTTCGCCACAGCTCCAAAACTGATTCCCTCGAAAGATTATCCACCCTAGGCCGCTCTTCGATGTATCTACTTTCCAGGCACCATCAACATAGCATACGAAGTGATCCGTTTGCTCTTGAGCCAGGGAAGGGATTAGTTGGATTTTCTGTTCTCCTAGTCTTGTGATTTCCGAGGTAGCATCAGGGGGTTTTGCCGTGGCTTCCCATATCTTCGAGTCCTCTTGAGCAATTGAAAGTGCTTTTGCCGGTGGAATGTCAGTACATGAAAAGTAAAATTCATTGCGCGACTTCCATATTCGCCATATGATCCAAGGAATATAATTATATATATGATCACAATCTTCCGTTGGTTCTTTCTTGTACAGAAAGTAACTGAAGTTTTCAAACAAGGATGTGCTTGGATCATGTGGCAACACTTTTTGAACATTCGCAAGAAGCCATATTGCCTTAGCATAAGGGCAATGGAACAACATATGGTTTATAGATTCTTCAGCTGTACCGCATCGAGGGCATCTACTATCATCACTAAGATGCCAGTATTTGAGTATAGCAGCAACGACAACACTGTTGGACAGACACCTCCATAGGAAGTTCCGTAACTCCGGGCTGGTTTTTAGTTTCCAAACAGCCTCATAAAGCGGGTTGATAGTAGGACTAAAGACCGAGAGATTTTCTGTCGTTGAATCACCCATATGGGACGCAATCCAATAGCCGGACTTCACCGAATATAGTTCACTGTTAGAATAGCTCCAGAGATAGTAGTCATCTCGGTCTCTAGCTCCTATATAAACCGAAGTAATCATAGGGATATCCTCGGGGTGTACACAAGATTGAAGCACATGTACATTCCACTGAGAGGAATTTGGCATCAACATCTCTCCGATGGTTGTAGGGGTCCGAAGCCTTTGGTTTCGTAATAAAGCTCTAGGGGGTCTTGGTGAAATCGATGGTAACCAATTTTTAGACCATATCCCACTACTCATTCTCGACCCAAAGACTCTTCTAGCACCATGTTTGAGGAGATTTTGTGCCGACCATAATCCCCTCCAAGCGATGGTGACATAAGCAGTTTAGGGTTACAAAAGTTTTACCAAAAGACTTGCAGGATATATTGGCTATGATTTTGATAAATGGTTTAAAATTTCAAAATACTACTAGGTGAGAATTCGGTATGTAATTCATATCTTTTTCAAAAACATTTTCCGTAAATGTATTTAGATAATTATAAAACATGCATGATTAAACTTTTAAATTTTTTGTTGAATATAATATATCTTAATTTAGAGTTATGAATTAATTAGGTCAGATGCCATCTAAAATTTTAAACCATAAATTTGTATAAAAAATTGGAAATAATAGATATTCAAATTTAGAAGAAGTGATTAATAAGGTTGGTGGTTTCTAGTGAACGTGGAAAAAACAAAAGTTGTGGATTTAAAGGATTTTTTCTACTATGTTTGTAGAATGGTGCATGTCATTACTATACAATTTTTTTATATGCCTAAAAATGTTGTTCTTGAATTTGTTTAACTCTTATTTGAAGGTAAAATATACATAACAACTTAGAATTGTTGATTGTTGTTGATACTAGGTTTAGAACCTGTCCAAAAACTCATTTCAGCTAAAGGCCCAGATGGGCGACGACCTACAAGACCCAAGACGATCTAGAGGGCCTAAAGCAAGATTGGACCGATCTGACGAGTTGGGCCTTCTAGCTCGAAGCCCATTAGATCAAAACATATTATTAGGGTTTTAAACATGTATTCTTAGTATAAATACCCATGTAATTACTCTTCTAAAGGATATATAAAATTCTTCTTGAGATCATCTTAGCTTTTACCCACAAGATCAAATATTTAATCTACTTGTTAAGTCTTGATTCAACAGTTAGCGTCGACTGTGGGGACTACTCAGCTGGACGATCTTAAAATTTTTTTTACAAAGAAAAAGCAACCATAGCAATGACCACGGGAGGAATAACCGAAAAAGCACCAGGCGGATCCACCGGCATCACCGCTGAGGCAGGAAACAGAGACGATCAAATCGACATAGTGGGATCAGATCACGAGGATGAGATCCCTAAGATCACCATGCATGACATATTGAACCAGATGAACGAACATAAGGCATAAACCGTTAAGCTAAGAGCCGAATCACAGAACCTAAGGGCACAGTTGGAAGGTATGATCACCTCCACAGAGGATAGGGATGCACGCACCATAAACCGTTCTTTATTCGGAGCATCCCAGCGGACACCCGAAACGACAGTTGGGCATTAAATCCGACCTGACTATGTTAACACAGCAAGATTCAGGAGCACAATAGAAGACGCTGAACTTCAAAATATTTGTGAACAATTAAAATTGATGAGCTCGTAGGTACATCAAGCCACCAGCTCGGCTCCCGATATTCTTCGCTCTATAGAAGAGACACAACGGATGCCATTCTCCAGGAGGGTTAATGATGTCCCAGTTTGGCATTCCGCCAAGATAAAGTTCACATGATATGACGGTAAGAGCGATCCAGTCTATTACTTAACGGCGTTCACCATCGCCATGGCACGAGCTCAGTTCTCCGCAGAAGAACGAGATGCAGGTTTGTGTCAACTTTTTGTTGAAAATTTATCAGGGTCAGCGCTGGATTGGTTCTCCCGTTTAGAACCTGGAACCATCAGTAGCTTCCAACAACTTTCGACAACCGACCTTTGGACGCTATCTCAGCAAGAAAGCGAACCATTAAAGGACTTCATAGACAGTTTCAAGGGAGTCATAGCTCGGATAGTAATTAATGATAAAGGGGCAATCACCGCTCTACGAAAATCCCTCTGGTTTAATTCAAGATTCAAGGACGAGCTACTCATCAATCCACCACAAACACTAGAAGACGCGCTCCATAGAGCCAACAAGTTCATCAAAATAGAGGAAGAGCATGCGGTAATGTCTAAAATACATCAGGTTGTGAAACCAACCAGAGATAGGGACGAGACTCCTCAAGAACCTAGGCAGCACTACTCAAGAGACAGACGAGGTCGCGCTACCTACGCGATCACCGAGAGTCGGAAAACCACATACCAACCTCCACCTTCCGACGATGAACCAGAAGCATAATATGATTTCCAAAAACGAAATGGGCACAAAACCGCAGACTGTCGTCACTTGCAGGCTATTTTGTTAAGGAAATTTCAGGACGACAAAATTAATACCAACAGAAGTAGGTCTAACGATAGGAGATGAAGCGGGAACTCATGGCACAATTCAGCCACAAAGGGTAAAACCCAACACGTTAGCACAGTCCGGTAAAAGAGCTCGCATACTGTCGACGACATGATGACCCCTACTCGAACTCGAGATCATAGCCCAGACGATCAAGCTATGGAAGGATCACTACTGAGAATACGAGTCAACGTGATCATGGGTCGCTTAACCTCCTGCAATGATTCAGTAAGATCAATCCGAAACTCTGAACGAAGAGCTATCACTGCACAAAAGGAACAAACAGACATCTCGCCGACCTCCCAGCCACTTGAGTTTGGGGATGCCAACCTAAAGGGATTAAGTCAACCTCACAATGATTTCCTAGTTATTGAGCTAGTCATCGCAAATACGGAGGTGGCTAGAATCTTAGTCAATACAGGTAGCTCGATGGATATCATTTTTAAATACACGCTAAACAACATGGGAATCAATGCTGACCTAATTAAAGAAGGCAGCAAAACTCTCACATGTTTCAGTGGCGTTACCGTCTCTTCCACCAGAACGATCAAATTGCCCGTTCAGGCTGGGGGCTCCACCCAAATGGTCAAATTCGTTGTGATGGACCAGAATTGAGCGTTCAATGTAATCCGAGGTACACTATGGCTCTATTCCATAAAGGCGGCAGTATCAACCTACCATTAGTGCATCAAATTCCCAACAAGTAGAGGAACATGGACGATAAGCGGAAATCAACGCGTAGCTCGGACCTGCTTCCTGACCGAGCACCATATGCAAACCTTGCAGGTATCAGAGAAAATTGTAAACTCTCAGCCAACCTACAACTCCACACTAGTATTAGACAAAGTCGAACAAGTCAGTATTCACGCCGAGCACCCGAACCGCACTACCGGAATCAGGAAGGAACTAGCAGAAAACATAAAAGCCAAGCTAATCTCGCTACTAAGGAAGAACGCCAGCACTTTTTCCTGGACCATGGATGACATGAAGGGAATTGACCCTTCCATCACTTGCCACGAGCTAAAAGTCAAACAAGTCAGTATTCACGCCGAGCACCCGAACCGCACTACCAGAATCGGGAAGGAACTAGCGGAAAACATAAAAGCCAAGCTAATCTCGCTACTAAGGAAGAACGCCATCACTTTTTCCTGGACCATGGATGATATGAAGGGACCCTTCCATCACTTGCCACGAACTAAACGTTGACCCAACATACAAGCCAATAAAAAAAAATGTCGTAAGCTAGGGTCAGAACACTCTCAAGCAGTCAACGACAAAGTAGAGAAAATCCTGAATGTCGGCTCAATTGCCGAGGTCAAATACCCGGAATGGTTGGCCAACCCAGTCGTCGTCAAAAAGAAGAATGGCAAATGGTGCGTATGCATCGATTTCACCGATCTCAATAAGGCGTGCCCCAAAGACAGCTTTCCTCTACCACATATAGACAGGCTTGTGGAGGCCACTGCAGGCAATGAGCTTCTATCCTTTATGGATGCCTTTTTAGGGTATAACCAGATTATGATGCATCCTGTAGATCGGGAGAAAACGACTTTCATCACGGACAAAGGAATGTAATGCTACAAGGTAATGCCCTTCAGACTCAAGAACGTATGAGCCACCTACCAACGTCTGGTAAACAAAATGTTCGCTAGCAAGATCGGCAAGTCCATGGAAGTTTACATCGACGACATGCTAGTCAAGTCAGCCGGAGCTGAGAACCACGTGCAACACCTGGAAAAATGTTTTGAAACACTCAACCTCTACAAAATGAAACTTAATCCAGCCAAGTGTACCTTCAGAGTCACATCAGGCGAATTCCTGGGGTATATCATAACTATGAGAGGCATCGAAGCAAACCCCAAGCAGATAGGAGCCATTCTCGATATACTAGCACCCAGAACAAAGAAAGAAGTGCATAACCTTACAGGCCACATCACCGCGCTAAACAGATTCATCTCCAGATCAACTGAAAAGAATTTACCCTTTTACCAAATCCTCAAAGGAAACAAGTGCTTCGAATGGGATCAAAAATGCCAGGATGCATTCGACGAGCTCAAATCAACTTAACAACGCCCCCCGTTCTTGCCAAACCAAAAGATAGTGAAATCCTCTACATGTACGTCGCAGTATCCGAAATAGCCGTCAGTGGCGTCCTTGTAAAAGAAAATCAAGGCGAGCAAAAACCGATCTTCTGCGTAAGCAAGTCGCTAAATGACGCCGAGACGTGATATTCGGCCATTGAGAAGGTAGCTCTGGCAGTAGTGTCTGCATATCAGAAGCTACGAACCTACTTCCAGTTGCACACTATCGTCGTACTCACCAACCAACCACTTCAAACTATCCTCCATAGCCCAAACCAGTTAGGCAGGTTAACCAAGTGGGCAGTCGAGCTCAGTGAATACAACGTGGAGTATCGAAATCGTACGTGTTCCAAATCTCAGGTCCCCGAAGATTTCATAGCCGAGGTCCCACCTGGAGCAGATAGTACTCCTCCACCAGGAATATGAAATCTTTATATTGATGGCTCAAGGCGGAAGCAAAGATCTGGTGCAAGTGTCTGACTCGAATCACCTATTGGGGAGGTACTCGAACAAGCATTCAGGTTAAAATTCGAAGCATCTAACAATGAAGCAGAGTACAAGGTGTTGGTGTTGAAACCCCCTCAGCAGGTTTCTAGCCCAACTAGTGCCACTTCTTATATAACGGTTCAACAAGTATCAGGATATAAAAAGATTCATTCAGCAATTACGAGATTCATGCCTACTTAGGTGCAGAACGGGAACGATCAGCTACTCACGTCGTAAACAATCTGAGCAGGAGGCGACTACGAGTTGAGCAGAAGGCGACTACGAGATGAAGAAGAGAGGACTAAGTCCAGGCAGTTCCAAGATAAGGGGGGGGGGAGCACTAAGATTGAGATCCCAACGACCCTAGAAGATCGGAACAACCCAAATTAAGCGTAAGGGGATAAAAGGGGAGAAGAGAGAGAAGTGAAGAGAGAGATTCTATTAGGTTTTTGTAACAAGAACAGATCGATCTATCTTTTGTGTAAACATATTCATAAAAATCAATAAACAATCATATTATTCTTCTTTGTGTTCATTTCAACATGAGTTTGTGTTGTGGTTTCCTTATAATTTTAACAAGAACGACGAATTCCTCATTAAGATAATCGACTAATAATTTATTGTGGGTTTTAGCATCCACAAATTGGCGCCGAGTGTGGGGAAAACAATAGTTCTTTGACGCAAGAAGGAAAAACGCAGCCAAATCCAACTCCGTTATGACAGAAAACACATCCATACCATCTGGCGGGTACGCTAGCACAATCCAGACATTCCTCCAATCTATACAATCCATGTCCGAGAAGCTGGAGACACAGGACACCCTGAACAGATCCCTACTAGACAGGCTCGACCAGATGGCAAAGAAATCTGCGGACCTAGCAAAGATGATGACTAAACGNCAATCCATGTCCGAGAAGCTGGAGACACAGGACACCCTGAACAGATCCCTACTAGACACGCTCGACCAGATGGCAAAGAAATCTGTGGACCTAGCAAAGATGATGACTAAACGACAAGACCGAGCAACGTCATCACGACACCGTTCCACCAGGACGTCCCCATGATGATACCCAATCTCAGGAGAACATTCCAGGAGGCTACGCTTCACTCCAACCCCGCACTCCATCAAAACGCGAGAACGCCGCACTGATGCAACAGAGACCCCACCCAATGGAAACCCAGACGGAGGACAACCTAATCCGAAAGACGACCAAACCAGTGGCAAGACCGAACAACCAAATCACACACCAAGCCCCTAGGATTCAGAAGACGACAAGGACAAAACCAGTCCATCCGAGGAATCCGAGGAAGGACATGACACGTACGAGGACGGCTCCTATGTTCCACCTTCCCGCGCTCACAAGCGACCTCAGCGATCGATCAAGGAGATCCAGGAGATGAAATATTCCTTGCAACAGGCCCTTCGACACATGAACTCCAAAGTTCATCAAGCTACAAGCTCGACACCAGAGCTAGACCATCTAATGGAGGAGACATTGCGAAGACCGTATGCCGCACACATAAAAAATGCAAGAATACGAAACCCCGGAAAGATCAAGATCCCTTTTTATGAAGGAAAGACGGACCCTAACGCGTACATGACTGCCTTCAGAATCGAAGTCGGACGAGTGTAGTTCGACGAGCTTGAGAAGGACGTAGGGTATTGTTAACTTTTTAGCGAGCACTTGCAGGGACCGGCACTCACCTGGTTCTCACGGCTTCCCGAAGGATCAATCCATAATTTCAACCAGATGAGCCTGATGTTCCTAAAGCACTACCCAATATACGTCAAAAGAGACATTTCAGACGCAGATATGTGGAGCATGACCCAGGGTCCAAACGTGTCCCTCCGATAATTCATTAATAGATTCTAAGAGGTGATATCATGAGTGGTGGTAACCGACAACGCCGCAATCGCCGCCCTCAAAAAATGCGGTATGGGAAGAATCCGAATTTAGAAAGGACCTAATATTGAACCCGTCAGCAACAATCAACGATGCANAAGAGGTGATATCATGAGTGGTGGTAACCGACAACGCCGCAATCGCCGCCCTCAAAAATGCGGTATGGGAAGAATCCGAATTTAGAAAGGACCTAATATTGAACCCGTCAGCAACAATCAACGATGCACTCCATAGAGGAAAAGTATTCGCACAAATAGAAGAGGATCTAATCAAATTGCGAAAACGAACCCGAGAAAGGGGTCAAGTGACTCAGGACGCTGCTCTGAGACGAAATCCCTAGGTGAGTAACCAAACGTTTTTTGCAGGAAAACCTAGGAGCGGACCTTAGAACCAATAGAAACGATCTGAGGATCAGGGAGGCGTCAAAAATCATTGCGAGTACCACAACCAAGATGGACACTCTACTGAGGAATGCAGGATCTTCAAGTCTTTCCTTTTCAGCCAATACCAGTCTGGAGAACTGGTGGAACCCGGGAAGGTGATAGGCTTAGAATTTAATCCTAAAACTAATGCTGCAGAGAACAGATCATGGTAGC
>OVBE01015084.1:0-11694 GCA_900406425.1 Iberis pinnata | reverse complement strand
TGTATTGACTATATAATATCTAGAAAATTAACAATAAAATATTGAAATAAATAAAAAACATATTATATAATTAAATGATCTCAACAAAAAATATTCAATTGTAAAATATGATAGTTTAGATATATTTAAAATAAATATATACTCTAAATAACAAAAGATAACTTATATGGTATTCTTATCACTCTAAACTTTAGCAATCTAAATGTAAACTAATTCTGAATTATAATATTTTAAATCACAAATAAAATTTTAAAATATTTAAATCTCATAAAATAATCAAAACTCTTAAAATTTTAAATAAAAACAAAATAATAAATAAAACACAAATTTAATAACTTGATATGTCAAAATATAATATTAATAACATTTTTTAGTTATACTAACAGACAAAGAAGAAGTTTGTTTGTGTGTTTAGTTTATGTCTTATGGGTCTAGACAATAACTACTTATGCTATATATAATGGTTAAAGATTGTGTTTACATTTACTACGTGTGTTAATTCTCTTTTAATATTTTCATAATTTTCGATGCAATGAACTATTATAAATATAGATTCTATGTATACTGGCTAAGAGTATTTAATTAAACTTAATACGTGAGGTTGTATGTTTTTTCACCTTTTATAAGGTTCAATGTATTTAGGTTTTAATAGTATAGATTAAATTTACTACATGTAGTAAATATTTGTTTCACATTTTTAAAGTTTTCATTCAATCTATATATACAAATGAATGATGCTATGTATAATAGCAAATAATGGTTTATCATATTTACTATGTTTGATTGTATGTCTTTTGAACTTTTAGTAGTTACACTGTATTTAGGTTTTATTGTTTAAATGTATGTGATGTTTTAGACTTTTGTGGTTAAATGTATACTCAATTTTCAATGCAAGATTTAATGTAATTTTGAAGTCAAGTTAGACTTCTATAAAGTGTACTTGATTTTTTATTCTATATATATTTACACATTTAATTAAAAATTAAAATTTTGTATAATATACTATTAATAATAATATTATACAAAGCACAAAAATATATACGGATACTATTCCTAATGGAAAGGTAGTTTATATTACCTTTCATATTCAAATTCACGTATTGGTGTTTTTAGTATATTATAATGTGTTGTATTTTAAATAATTAAAAGTTTTGATATTAATAATTATTTTTAATTATTAAAAAATATGTGAATTAAAATCTAACCTTTTTAAATACTTTTGGCAGGATTTGTTTAGTCCTTACCCGATAAAGTAAGGACTTCTTCATTTCACTATGAAAAAAAAAAATCATAAAAATATAAGTTGTTTTTAGTAATTCCATATTGAACCGATAAAAAATAATTGGGCATAATTATGTTTTTTGATTTTGATAATTTTAAAATAATCAATTAGTGGGCTTATTAATTTATACTTAGCCCGAATTTTAAAACTTTAATCCATACAAGTTTTTGATGAAAAAAAATGTTTTTCTTTTGGGCCGATTTTTGACTTGGCAAAATTTTTTATTTTTAAATATTATATATATATATATATTTTTATTTATACCATAAAATTATAACTTATATGATTTAGTTTTAATTATGAGAATCTATGTATAATTATGTTGTCTTCTAAATAATTTTAATACCAAAATTTTTATTAAAGTTTATTATTTTGTAATTAAAATATAAGTCAATACTATTTCAGACATTACGGAAAAAAGAAAATAAAGTTTAGATACCTTCGTGCGATTTTAGGTTGCGTATTTGATGAACACACGAATAAAACTACATTAGCACATGCATAAACAAAAAAACGAGAAGGTTACAATTAAAATATTACACTTACTCGATTTTAAAATATTACAAATAATGTACATCTTATCTTCTTTTTTTATTAATTTTTGTAAGTACTCGAATGAGTAAACCGACATTCGATTCAACTGTTAATGTCACATGCAATATATAAAAAATAAAAAATAGTTTGGATCTAATGTTTATCATATTTGTTCACTTATAATATAGTTTGGGTTTTTTGTATTTTCAAAAAATGTAAAATTTTTTATATTAAAAAAAGTCTTACTATATCTCGGTTAGGCGTACGTTTATTACCAGTATTGTCTACAAATATCCAAAAGAAATCTGTTAATAATTTATTTTCAAATTGTAGATCGACCTAAAAGAAATAGATCTAAAAAAAGAAATTGTTGAACATAATCTTACCAGATCTGGATCTGCTGGTATCATAAAACCAAATATTTAGCATCATCGTTCAACAAAAGCATCATATACATACAAAAAAGAAAGATATTAGAATCCGTTGATTAATTTTTATAAAATTGCGGATAAACATAAAAATGGTTTATAAATCTTACCTTTTTGTAATAGAATATAAGAATACTGATGATTCCATTGAAGAAAGAGTTTGATAGATTAGTACAACTTCATTTTAACGAAATCGTCATCTTCGAGTTAACACATCAAATATAGTTTAATCAAATTTTAGGTAATATTCACTAATCTATGCTATAAACTTTCATTTTATACGTAAGTAAACCAACATTTTCATCTTATGCATTTATATAATTAAAATAAAAATTTAAAAATTTTAAAAATAAATACGAATAAATCAATTCATTAAATATAAAATACATATTATTATACTATATACAAAATTATGTATATTACATTATATTATATATAATATTAAACGATATATATACATATTTTATTCAATGCAACAAAAGTTTTAAATCATACTATAATATATATATATATGTGCGAAACATAAATTAAATTTGAAAAAAACATATCTATAATTAAAAAAAAAAAATTGAAAATACATTAAAAAATAACACTTTTAATTTTATAACCAATAACGTTAAACTCACTTAAATGTGTTATGAATTTCCTAAAAAAAATAATTTTAGAAAATGAAACTAATATAATGCTAATTATATAACTTCTACAAACATATTGTATATAATATAATTAAATTTAAAATTCATACGAATATTTATCCCCGCGCATGGTGCGGGTGAGCTACTAGTCAATCTTAAAATGTGACCCTTTCCAAAACTTATCAGATCAGTAAGTTTTTAAAAACAATTAAAAAATGATAAATATTATTAAGAATATTCTAAAGTAATTCCTTTAACAAATTCGGTCATTAAATCGAAGGATCTAAACTAAAGTAAGAATAATATCTAGTCTAGTATACTAAATGACTTTTGCAGATATTTTCATATTTTCCCCCAAAAATTTAGGATCAAACAAATTGTTATACTATAGAATCGCACCCAAGATCTGAAACATAAATAAAAAAAAAAACGGATCAAATTAAATGGTACTAAGATTCGCATATTTTTATAAACAAATATGTAATTTTGTTGTTAAAAATTTGACATATCGGCGAATTGAACTCATGACTACAGACAAATCCGAGAATTTGATCAATTATAATCCTCCAGAATTTTTTTTGTTCTTTGTAAAATTTATCCTAATAGCATTTGCTGTAAATATTTTTTTTTATTTTGCCTTCCTCCAATATATACTTTTCTTTAATAGTAAAGATTCTATTATGAATTCGAATAACAATGCTAATTGAGTTATTCATGAGATTAAAATAATGATAAAATATATTTAAATATAACATTATCAAATAAACGAAGAATTTCCGAATATATTGTAAAATAAATAAATAATAAAAATAAAAAGGTAGACATAATACTAATAAATAAATAGATCAAATGCGGTATAGACGGAGACCTACATTTAATATAGAAAATAACTAAATAATAGATATAAAATTGTACAATTTGTTTGTGCAGTATATTCCTCGTTATACGTTTATCTCTTGGCTTGTTGTTCTTGATAGGTTATCTATAGGTAATCGAATGAGAGAATGGGTCATCATCAACCATGCAGGTTATGTGGTCAACCAGATGATACTAGAGGTCACATATTATTCGCTTGTCCTTACTCATTCACGATTTTGAGCTCACTTGTCACTCCAGTGCTTCATCGCCGTACAAGTCCAGACTGGTCTTATCGCCAGCTCTTGCCATGCTTTTCCTATCTATTGTTGCTCTGACGTTGTTGGATATAAGATGTGTACTCTTTTTCTCGATGTTGGTTTTGTCCCACTTGGTTTTTTAACATTAGATTTTAAGAAGGCAACCTTATATCACCACAATAGCATGTCCATTTGGCTTTTTTTTTGCAATTCACTTATGTAGTTTGCTTTGTTGTTCATCTATTAGTAAATAAAAATTCATTATGATATAAAATTTAACATACAGAAAAATATATATTAAATTGTAAACAGTAAAAGAATAAATCGATCATACTTTTTCCTAAAATCATCAATAGAAAATCCAGAAGAATTTATCATGAACTGAGTACACCAAGTCGTACCAACTGTATATTTCGCTGGAAAAATTAAAGAAAAAAATTGAAATCAAATTAAATAAAAATAATTAAATAAAATAAAAATAATTATTATTAGCCAATAGTTAAATCAAATAAGGAATAACAATGATACCTCCACAAACATCAACAACACCCCAACGAACAATACATAAAATATCAATACCATCAAAATATCATAGCATGATTTGAATATAATAGCAATCTTATTCAGATAACTCGCACGTTATAGCAACACTACTATATAAATTACAAAATTAATTATTATTTATTAGTTATAATAAATATATATATATGAATATAGATATACTGGAATATATATATATATATATATATATAACGAAATAATAAAACTATACATTTTATCAACTAAATCAAAAGTGAGTGTCTGGTATTCATTAACTTCATCACCATCATCCTCATCTAGGATAGCAGAATATGGCAAACAAATAGACTAAACAACACAATTTAATTAAAAAACTAAATTAAAATTAACGATAAACTTGAATATTACTAAATAATAAAGAATACAAAAATTATTTGATGAATAAAATAAAAAACACAAACCTCCATATTCCACCAAATCATCACCATCAACATCTACTTCTTTAGAACCATCAGATACATAATTATCATCATCAGTAGATAGTTTATACGATTCATTACCTGAAGAATAATGAGAATCACATTCATATATCGAATCCATAGATAGATCATGAGTGCTCAATTGAGCAATACAAACCATCCGACTACTATCAACATTAGCAACTCGACCAATTACTTTTGGAACTAGAAAATAATATAAATTCAATCATCAACATAGTAGTATAAAAAGAATATAAATCATAAGATTAGTATGTAAAGATAATATATTTCGTTATATTTATGAAAATATTAGTATTCATCTTGGTTGAGTTAAAAAAAGTTTTGAATAAATAATATCTTTATTTATCTTGTGTGAGATAAACAAAATTTTCTAGCTAAAATTTGAATAAATAAACAAATAATGTTTATCTACATTCAATACGTCTAATTATACATACAATAAGATCAGTATTAAAATTTAATTAAATAAAATTAACAATAAAATTTAATCAAATAAAAAAATATTTATGAGATCGGTTAAATAAGAATCAAAAACATAATTCAAGAAATATATTCGTTTTAATTTTATTTTGATTATTGTACTTTGATCAAAATAAATTTATATCTAGATCCAAATATATATATATATATATATTAAATATTATAATTCGCTATAGTTTGTTGGATTTTATAGAAAGATCATACTATTCTAATTCGACTTTATAAATGTAAATATAATTCATTAATATATCTAATTTTATATTATGATATCGTTATAGTTTTATCTTATATATTAAATCGAAAATGAGTTGACTTAGGTGTCGGCACCACATTCAGTTTGGGACTTGAAATGACCTTTACGGGTTTAATGAAATCTCATTATTGCGAGTTATATCGTTCGGTTTGCCAATGTGTTGTGCAGACGATGCATCCGGTTTGCATACATGGCGCGATGACGTCAATTTTCAGACTTGAAATTACCATTGCTGGTTTCATGAAAATATTTTTTACGACACATGTTGCTTAGGTTGCTTATTTGGCGTGATTACGTTGACATTTAAATCATTAAAAAAAATTGTATTAGTATTAGTTAGAATATAGATATATATAAATCTAAAATATATCAAGATATTATCATGTATGATCGAATATTCTCTCAATATATTCTCTTTAAATACTACAAATAGAGCACTCCTCTCTTCACAAATTCATTCTTCTGTTCTATTGTTTAGGTTTTTGTTCGCTTTTCTCATTTTTCATTCGTTTGTATTTTTTAATATTTATTTTATGTTTGATTTGTTTTCACCATAATTTTGTCAAAATATTCATACACGAATGTAGTCTGTGTTCCAAAGCAAAAACTAAATGAGAATATGATCTTGCCAATCGATTGTTAGAGGTCTAGTTCTCAATCAGTTTTTACATTGTAATTCGAATTGTTTAGTTCATGATTGTTTTGATTTATTATGGAAAAGATTTCATAGTTTTTATATTTTTATTTTTACATGTAAACATTTTTTAATCGATTTTTCTGTTTTACTTTCTGATGGTAAGTTATTCTTATTGGAACAACTCACCGTGGTATGTATTTTGTTATGTATTTTAAATAACATCCGTTTTAATTTGTTTGTGCATTATATATGCAAAATTTGTGCAAATTTTGAGTTCATGTGAAACTCTTCGCATAGAGTAATATCATGTTCAAATTTTGGGTTTTATGAAGATAATTAATAAAATTTTATTTTTCTTAAATTATTATTTTTTGTAAATTTTTGTGCAAATTTTGTGCATATGCGAATTAGGGTTTTATCACAATTTTGTTTCGTGCAAATTTTGTGCATATGTGAATTATGTTTTTTTCGCAGTTTTCTATTGCGTGTAAATTTTTTTGCATATGCGAATCATGGTGTTTTCCATTTTTAATTTGTTCGTGCATAATTTGTGTGTACAATTATAATTATGTGCAAATTTTGAATTCCTGTGAATAAAACTCTTCGCATAGAGTAATATCATGTAAGAATTCGGGTTTTCGGAAGAAAATTAATATTTTTTTACTTTTCTTACATTATTATTCTTTGTAAATGTTTGTGCAAATTTTGTGCATAGGCGAATTAGAGTTTTTTCACAGTTTTCTGTTTCGTGCAAATTTTGTGCATATACGATTTAGGGTGTTTCCGTTTTTAATTTGTCCGTGCATAATCTGTGCGTACAATTATTATTTTTTGCAAAATTTGTGCAAATTTCAAGATCATGTGAATATCATGTGCATATTTTGTGTTTTCTGAAGAAAATTAATAATTGTTTAAATTTTTCTTAAATTATTCTTTCAATTTTTGTGCATAATTTTTGCATATGCGAATTAGTGTTTTCTCATTGTTTTCTATTTTGTGCAATTTTTTTGCATATGCGAATTAGGGTTTTCTCGCTGATTTCTGTTTCGTGCAAATTTTGTGCATATACGAATTATTGTTTTCTCGTTGTTTTCTGTTTCGTGCAAAATTTTTGCATATACGAATTAAGGTGTACTCGCAGTTTTATTATTTGTATAAATTTTATGCATATGCGATTTAAGGTCTTCTTGCAATTTTCTGTTATGTGAAAAACTTGGGCATTTTCGAGTTATGGTTTCCTCGCATAAATTTTTTGGGTAAAATTTGGTTGTTTGTGAATTAAGTTTTCTTTTTGTTATGAAATTCATACATAAAATGATTACATTAGTAGGTATTTAATAATTGTATGTGATTAATTTAACTATTGTATATTCTTTTTTTTAACACGCTTTATAAAAATTAAGGTAATGATACATAGAAATTATCATACTGGCTCTTGAAATACATGTAGGTATAGTACTGTAAGATTTATACAAGAAGAAAGAAGCTTGAATAGATTTGACCAAACAATGAGCTACTTTATTACATCGATGAGGAGTCCATCGTAGTATAACTTCTTCAAATTCGCTTTGCCAATACATGTAGTCTGGAATCGAGTTAATGAGCATAAAGTTGTGTTGCTTATTGGTAAGTATATTAACCAATTGTTGGCAATCTCCTTCGAATATTATTCTCTTGAAACCTCAAATCCAAGCATTTTGCATTGCCATAATAAGTGATTGTGCTTCTGCTTCATATACAGATTGTCCTTTACTGCCTATCGCGTGAGCTGATCGGATATATCCTCCCGTTGAATCTCTGAAAACCTAGCCTGATTTTGACCTAGTATGGAGTTAATGAAGGCGGCATCGTAATTGCATTTGATGTAAGATTGTGGTGGTCGTGACTATTCCGAAATATTCCTGGGTGGTTGTTTCGGTGGCTTTAGAGGATTATTGGATCTCCAACTTTCCGCTTCACTGATTCAATTTTTGGACGATGCTTTCTAAAGTTTTCTGTTTGTGCTGAAAGATAAACTTGTTTCTACCTTTCCAAATGTGCCATAAAAACCAGAAATATAGATTGTCACAAGAGCTACCACTAGATGAGTTTTTATAATTAAAATTTTTCTTTTTTATAGGTTTTTATTTTTTATATTTTCTTATAAATATATATAATCTTAAGAGATTAAATATTTATTGATTGATAATATGTTGTATGTTTATCTATAAATATAAACATATCGTTAGATATTATGCTAACATATATCTTTCATATGTGTTAATTTTTATTATGTATATATCTATTTATATTTTTGATAAAATATTATGCATATATTTTTGTTTTTACGTATATTATATTTTATTTTAATTATAATTTAGTATTATATATCCGATAATTTTATATAATTTTTTGCAGGGTTTTGCGATTATGAAACTACATTTTCGATATTATTAATAACAAAATTATTAAATATTGGTATTATGAAATTTCTAAATTGAAAATTGTTCAACTTCTTGGTTAATAGGATTGAAAAATACTCATGTTAATTTTTAAAAATAACTAATATTGATTATCTTATAAATCATGTGAATATTTAGAGTTCTTCATTTATTTTTACATGCAAATAATTTTATACATTATTTGTAGTCGATTATTTCAGTCTACTAGAATTTCTTTGTTTAATATATTAAATACATCGGTTATAAAGATAATATTTTGGTCCGTCATAAAGAGATCCAAACATATGAAAACCGAACATTTGTGGAAAAATATTACACAACTAACACTTGAAAATATTCGAGTTACGAAAAAATATTATATATATGTATAACAAAGTTTGCCATATAATGATACAGTTAATCCGGTAGATCATTTTTTCTTTTATAGCTCATTGAAAATATTTTCATATATATATATATATTCATATAAGATTTTTGTAGCATAATTTATTAATTATAACTAGGTAGTGATCCGCGCAATGAGCGGGATAAATTTTTTTTTATATATATTTGAAATTTGGTTAAGTTATTAATTATAAATGTAAATTTTGCTTTTGTGTTTATTTGTTTTTTTGTATATTATGTAATATATGTATTGAGTAAGATAAACTAAATAAATGAACTATATAGCTCGACTATTTAAAATGTATGTTTTGAATTTTTGAGTAATGTAATATGTACATTCTATTATCATTATGTGTATAGAATGTTGGTTAAAAGTTTTTGTAAGACCAATTTTATAATTTCACTACTTTTCATACGACATATAAACGAACACATAAGAAAATATTAAAATTGAATAGGAGAAAAACATACATTTAAACCGAATTAAAAATTAAAAAATACAAAAATATTATTTTGAAACAAAATAATCATATTTAAGTTTTCATATTTAGTTACAAATAAGCTAACTACCATTAAAATATTTAATTTCTTAATTTTTTATTTTATTTATATTCGATTGGTACAAACCCATGAATATATTATGAAATAAAAATGTTTTTAATTGAATTTTCATATGTTATTTAAGATGTTTATACAATTGATACAAACGTGTGAATATTTAGAAAAACTAAAAAATATGAAAATATTATTTTAAAATTAATTATCTTATTTATGTTTTCATATTTAACTACAAATAAGAATAACTACCATTTTTAATATTTAATTTCTTTTAAAAAATTATTTTAGTTATATTCGATTTGTGAAAACCCGTGAATATATTTTGTAAAAAATATTGATTTTTTATATATTTTTAAAGATATTTATCCGATTGATATAAACACGTGAATATTTGGAAATTTTTTAAAAAAATATGATAATATTATTTTTAAATCATTTATCTTATTATGTTTTCATAGTTAGCTAGAAAATAACCTAACTACCATTTTAAATTTTAAATTTCTTTTTATTTTACTTATTCTATTGATAGAAACCCATGAATATACTATGAAATAAAAATGTTCTTTTTAAAAAAAATATTATTTAAGATGTTTATATAAATGTTTAACTTGATATAATAAGTATCTAAATAATATTTAACACTTTAATGAACTACCCGAATTTAGAAGATAACAATGAATAAAAAATTTGATCACTTTTATGAAACCAAAATAATATTGATTACTTTCAATTTTTAATTCGTTGTTATTAAAAACAAATTAAACCTTATTATTATTAAAAACAAATTAAACCAAATATATTTTTTATACTATTTATATGATGATTAAATAACACACTAAGCTATTACAGAAAATAATATTTATCACATTCAGTTTATAAATTCGATTTTTAATCAAATCGAATTTTACTAAATATTATTTGTGTTTGAATCTCGATTAAATCGGGTTCCTGCACTTACAGCACTAGAATTGGAGTGATATTGTAACTAATCATTAAACTGATTATATATATATAAGAGCTAAAAAAGGAGGAGATTTCCATCAATTTTGATGTGGGCTCTTTATCTTTCTAACAAAATCTTTATTCTGATAAAATCTTCTTAAAAATTAGAATATTGAATATTAAATGTAATTCGATTAGAATTTTGATATTTTAGATAACTGAATTTAATAATAAGGAATTATTTTATTTTAAAACAATTTTTTGTATTAGAAAGGAAGCGTTTATTTTTTAAAAATATAACTCAAATATATATATTTTTAAAAGGTACGAAAATATTATTTTAAAATCAATTAGTTTATTTAAGTTTTCAAATTTAGCTACAAATAAGCTTAACTACCATTTCTAATATTTAGTTTATGTAAAATAATTTTATTTGAGTTATATAGAAATGATACAAACCTGTGAATATATTATGAAATAAAAACAATATTGAATTTTTTAATATATTATTTAAGATATTTATCCGATTGATATGAATCCGTGAATATTTGAAAATATTATTTTATTTAAGTTTTCATACTTAGCTACAAATAATATAAATACCAATTTTAATATTTAATTTAGTAAAATTATTTTATTTTATTTATATTCGATTGATACAAACCCGCGAATATATTATGAAATATAAATGCTTTTTACTGAATTTTTATATATTATTTAAGATGTTTATATAAATGTTTAACTTGATATAATAATTATTTAAATAAGTTTTCGTACTTTAATGAACTAACCCGTATTTAGAAGATAAAAATAAATAAAACATTGGATCACTTTTATGAAACCAAAATAATATTGATCAATTTCAATTTTAATTTTTTTTATATAAAAACGTATTAAACCTCGTTTTTATTAAAAATAAAAAATTATATTTTTTACTATTTACTTGATGATTAAATCAGACAGTTAAACTATTTAGATAAATAATA
>OVBE01015083.1:0-11694 GCA_900406425.1 Iberis pinnata | reverse complement strand
TTTGACTTATTAAATAATGACCCTAACACTTTATTATATACATATGTGACCCCAAAAATAATCTTACACTCCAAGCCATTTTCAGTCCTTAATGTATTCACTCTCAGGTTCTTTTGATTCTCCGCTATCCATTTCCACTCTTTGAACCTCTCAAATGCTTGATCTTTAGTCCTGAGAAAAAAGACAAACACCTTTCTTGAGAAATAATCAATTACTGACAGAAAATAATGAGACTTACCTAGTGATTCTGGAATGGTTGGTGCTCCCCATAGGTCTGCATGAATGTATTCTAGTTTATGCTTGCTTGCATGTTTGTCTTGTGGAAATCTTGACATGTGTATTTTACCAAATACGTAGTAGTCACATAAATCTAGTTTTGATACCTTAGCCTTGTCCATATAGCCATTTTTCACCTGGGTGTTTAGACCCTTTTGGCCTAAGTGTCCAAGTCTGTTGACTGTTGTGCCAGAGATATGTCTCATCCTTTGATGACACCACATTGGTTTCACCATTATTATGATTTTCCTGCATAAGATACAACTTACCAAACCTGTTTTCTTTGAGGATAGTTTTACCTCCCTTCTTTACTGTCAGTACACTATTTTCATATTCAAATTTGCAGCCTTATTCTTCAAATGTACCAAGAGATTTCTTGAGAAATCTGGAATATATCTAACCTCTACAATTGAGACACATCCCCCTTTAGCTGTTTTTATGTTAATAGATCCAATACCTTTTATCCTTGAGATTGTCTTATTAGCAATTCTAAATGATCAAGCTTCACACTCTCTGAGATTAGTAAACCATTCTTGTGGGGGTGTTAAGTCAAATGTGCACCAAGTGTCCAATATCCATAACTTTTCGTAGTCCACTGGTTCAGCTAGATTGACCTCTGATATTGCTAGTGACTCAATGAACTTAAAACTTGTTACTATGACTACTTCTCCTTGATCTTGAGATGTATCCTCTGTTAACCTTGACCTTTCTTTGGACATGTCCTCTTAAATTGACCTTCTTCACCACATATCCAACATGTAAGTTTCTTTTCCTTCCCTTTTGCTTTACCCTTTCCTTTACTCTTGTTCTGCTTGCTATTCTTCCCTTTGGTATTGTTGCTTGAGTAAAGAACATCTCCCTGAGCTTTTGATGACTTTGGATTTATTCCAAATTCCAGTTGTTTAGATTGTATTTCATTTGTTACCTCTTCAAGTGTTAAGGTTGTTTTGCCATATCTCAATGTATCCCGCAATTGATCAAATAGCTTGAGAAGAGACATTAAGAGGAGGATGACCTGGTCCTCATCTGAAATTTCTACCTTAACATTTCCAAGATATGTAATTACCTTCAAAAACTCATCAATATTGTTCTCTACATACATAATTTCTACCATCTTAAAGCCATATATATATTATTTCAAGTAAATGCGATTTGGTAAAGAATTACTCATGTATAGAGAATCAAGAACCTTAAATATACCTACGACTCTTTTCTCCTTGATGATTTTTCTTAATACATGGTTTGTAACATTGAGGATGATTGTGCTTCTGACTTTGCTTTACTTTTCTTCTAGTTGAAGCTTCTCTTCTTATTTCTCCTTTGGAGGTTCATCATCTTTAGATTCTCCATCTCCTGATTTCCCCTTGACTGATGAATCCTTGTTACCCAATTTCTTTCTTGAACCTTTAAAGCCTCCATTAATCCCAAAATGTGGAGTTGAGCCATTATCTTCTCTTTCCATAGGTTGTAATCGATTACGCCATTGAATTTGTCCACCTCCAATCTTTTTGTCGACATTGCTCCTGATTAAACGATGGATCTCCTTGAGTCTTGGCTGCTTGAACTTCCTATGATTTGATCTTGCCTTCGTAACTCAGGCTCTTATACCAATTGTTGCAATCATAACACCCAAACCCGAACTTCAAGCTTGATTATGAACACTTAACCTTGACCGAAATCGAATCTAAAAAACTAAAGAAAACACAAATTGCACATAGAGATTTATCCAGTTCGATTCCAAAGAATTCGAATATACGTCTGGCCGAGATATACTCGGAATCCACTAGATTATCAGATTCGATTACACCATAACAAAAAATTCACTCTATCTTCTTCACTGAAAATCTCTCACTAAGAAATTTCTTCCCTCATTCGATTAAATGCCCAATAAAAGATCCCTCACCTCTTATACTCACTTGACTAAAGCTCACATTAGCTAACTAACATTTTAACCGCAATAACAAACTCCAACTGAAAACCAATGAGCTCCAATGACTGTTCTTTTCGCGCATGAGAGAGATGATCTTGAATTGGTAAAGTGACACAGATCCAAAATGACGACGTTTTTCTCCAGCTTAAATTAAATCCATTTTAATAGACCTTAAACCAAAACCCGAATTAGAACCAACTCCGATTTAAACCAGAATAAGACACCAATTCTCAACAGTAGGCTAGATAAGGCCATTTCAAAATTTTGTCAGGTGCCGTTCTTCCAAGCTGCTTCCACCAAACTGTAAGTTGTGCTTCCTACATTGCATTTTATGACATTAGAAGTAGGTGGATGAATCTCTCAAATCTGAATCTTGGATTGTATCTTGTGAATTTGAACTCCTAATTTGTTGCTTTAATAGTAGAATTTGATTGGAATGGAAAGATTTTTTGTTGAAAAGCCAATCATTTCTCCTCTTCCATGGCCATGGTTTTTCTGTGACTTGCTTGTCTTTTTCTAGAGCCAATAAGTAAGCTAGATTAGGGAGAAATGAATGAAAACAGATCCCAAGCAAACCCTCGTAGCTCCTTCACATTCAAAGATAACATGATTGATTGCTTCCACCGCAAATTTGAAGAAGATAATAGATGTCTTGGCACAACTAGCTCCTGCCACCATTTTCCATAGGAAAATCTTGATTCTAGGTCATGTTTTAACCTTCCAAACCATTGCTTTTAATAAATCTATTGAAGGTTGAGTGACTATCTGTTGGGAATCATTAGATGTTGCCAGCATATCCACTCTTCACTGTGTAACATCGACTTCTTGTCATCGACCATGCGTCTCTCTCAAGCTTGCCTAATACCGGTTTTAAGGGTGGACATTCAGTATGTTCGGTTTTTTCAGTTTGGTTATTTCGATTTTTGGTTTTTTCGTCGAATTGAATCGAACAAAAATTCGGATTATTCGGTTCAGTTTTTCATTTTTGAAGTTCGGTTCGAAAATCTTAATTTCGGTTAAATTTTTGGGTTTTTCAATTAGATTTTTGATTTTATTTTTGGTTTTTCGGTTTGATTGGTAGTTTGGTTTAGCTCAATTTGGTTAATTTAGTATAAGAAAATTAAAAATTACTACTGAATTGAACCAAACTAACCTAATAAACCTAGCCAGTTTAATAGTCTCCTTATCTTATTGTTAAAAATATCTATTAAAAAGCAAACTTAAAAACTCTAAATTAACAAAATTTTAGTTGGAAAAAAAAAGAGTAAACAACAGTTTATAGTTTAAACACATTTTTCTAACACAAAGCATGTAACATTTCCCTAAGACTCTTTTAAGTATTACAAAGTCAAGACTCAAGACTCAAGACTCAGTCAGTCTTCATCATACTGAAATTTCACAATCAAGTTTGTTCATTACTGTCAAGACTCTTCTTCATCAGCCTCTGCAGCTGAAATCTCAGAATCAAGTTTATTAATCAGTGTCTCTGACACATGCTTAGCCACAGAGATCATATCAAAGATAATACTTGGATCTAAACCAGACCCTCCCCTTTTCGTTAGTCCACAGATATGGCCTAACCGGTTCACAGAGATTGATACAGCCGAGCTCATTTGAGACTCCTCTTCTGCTGTTGCATCAACTATATAATGCTTTCCTACCTACAAACCCCAAATGTCATCAATTTACACAAACATCACAAGATTTAGTAAAAAATTTACTCACTTTTGTTAATGTAACTATGACCGGGACACTTGAAGTGTCGAATTGTTGATACTCTTCTTCGCTAATGTCAATCTCTGGTTGCTCATTATCTGCTACTTCAGCTGAAACTATGACTTTTGGAATCGCAGTGTTGGTTAAAGCAGCCTGCAAGAGCATAAACATTGAGCTTATGTACACAATCACTTAACAAATTGACCAATTCGATTTCCAAGCTCGCTTAAGAGAATTACCTTAATGGCAGCACCTAATGCATCCAATAGATTCCCATCTGAACTAATTACAAGACCATCAATATAAAGATCCCAACAAACTTTTGCTTCTTTGATTAAAAGCAAAGACAAATTGATTCCAGCTCCTGTTGTTACCAATTACTATAAACATCATTACAAAAAACCGAAAAACTTAAGCAATCTACAAGTAAAAATCAGCAGACCTGCTCCACTTTTACCACCTAAAAGACATCTTTCAAGAGCTAAAGCAAGCTCAGAAGACAATTCTTCACCTCCTCTTCCCTAATCCATTTAAAGACCACAAAGCTTAACCAAAACCTTAACCGAAAATCAAAATGCGAAAAACTTTACCCCAAATGTTGGTTCTGCAGTTGGACTACAATCAATAAAAACTGAAACTTTTCCTTTATCTGGATGAAGTGAACTTGGTCTTCCAATTTCAGCCTAAGATTTACATAAAAACTTATTGAGTTTTCATTTAAAGTAACAATCTTTGATTCAACAATGATAAAAGTAGAGAATAAAGGAAGTACCTTTACACTAGCAATCACATCAGTTCCACCTATTCTAACTCTTGCTGAACCATTAGCCTAAAACCCAACAAAACTAAAATCTCTGAAAAAAGATGAATTTGCTAACATATGGAGCTTAAAGAGATGATTACATTACCTGAGGAATAACAGCTGTTTCGATGTAAATAGGACGGTAAGTTAATCTTTTTCTACCATCTGTTCTAAGATCTTGAGCTATTCCTCCTTTAACGAAGTGTTGCTCCCCAAGAGAAAGTCCCACCATAGCTAAAGATTTGAGAAAGAGTTTTCTTTTACCGTTATGAGATTTCAGTAGAAGACAAAGCTCTGAACCAGAAGCATCAAACCAGAACAGGACAAAGATACTCTCATAAACAGAGAGCACAAACACTCATATATCATGAAATTGATTTTAAAATGTCAAAGCAACCAAAAATATCACTTCAAAGCAATTCAATTATGACCAATAGTAAAAATAATCATCTTCTACACTATACCAACAAAGTGATTAAGCTAAACATAAAAATCAGAGAGGATTATGAAAGGAATCTAGAAAGATTAGCTCTTTAAAACAGATTAGAATATTACTATCGACGAGTGCAGCTATGAGATCTTAGCTTCTCTGTTTTAGGTTAAAATAGGTTTTCTTTTGTACTCTGAAGTTCAGAATCTGAACTTTCCGGCGAACTTTAGGGTTTAAAGATGGCTCGAACAATAATAATTGACTCTTGTTAAGGGTATTTTCGTCATTTACTCAAAGTTATCATTTTTTCCCTTTCTTTCTTCACTGTTATTAACGTTTTTTTTGGTTCGTGCTCTTTCTAGTTTTTGTCAATTTGTCACGAAGAAGGTGCGAGATAGGTGACGATGGGTCGTTCGAAGCTAGCTTCTCGACCTTCTGATGAAGATATGAATCCTGGGTTTGTATAAAGTTTCATTTTTATACAATCTTAGCTCAAAATTTGTCTTTTCGTTAGAACATTTCTAGAATCTGTGTTTGATCCAATCCGAAGCAGAGTTTTTGTTGTTTCGAGTCTTGATTTCATTTCTTATTTTGATCCTAATTTGTTTAGTTCATTTGATTTTTTTTCAGGAAATCGAAAAGGAAAAAGATATCTTCATCTTCTGATAATCCAAAACCTTCAATTTCAACCGGTTTGTGTTTCGATTTCCTTAATCAATTTAGCCCTAATGTTACTTTCAATATGAAAAGTTTCTTACTTTATATCCATTACAATGCAGTGTTAGTAGGTGAAACTGGGAATGAGAAGAAAGCTGGACTTTACTGTTGTAACTATTGTGATAAAGATTTGTCCGGTTTGATTCGTTTCAAATGTGCTGTTTGTGTTGATTTTGATCTTTGTGTGGAATGTTTTTCTGTTGGTGCTGAACTTAATTGTCACAAAAGCAGTCACCCTTATCGAGTTATGGTTAGTTTCCAACTTCGAATTGTGTGAATTTCGAATTTCAATCGAATTCTCTATGAGTTGTTGTTGTTAGTATTGAATTAACTCTTTTGTGTGATAGGACAATTTGTCTTTTCCGTTTGTTTCTTCTGATTGGAATGCTGATGAAGAGATACTTCTTCTCGAGGTAATCGTTTCTCTCGTTTATTTCACTTTCTTGTGACTGGATATAGAGATTTCGTCTATTTTTTTATAGGCTATTGCAACTTATGGATTTGGGAATTGGAAAGAAGTTGCAAACCATGTCGGTAGTAAGAGAAAGGAAGAGTGTATAAATCACTTTAATTCTGCGTATATGCAATCACCGTGCTTTCCACTTCCGGTATGAACTGATGAGAAACATGTGATCTCCAATTCGTTTATGTACTCAAAGCTCCTTGTGGTGTTATAGGACTTGTCTCATACAATCGGAAAAAGCAAAGATGAGCTTCTTGCTATGAGTAAAGATCATGTAGTAAAAGAAGGTCAGCTTTTGAATTTTATTACCGAGAGTTTTTGGTAGTTTAGCAGATACTGAATTCATTCTCTGTTCTGTCACAGAAGTACCTTCGCTCGTGAAGCTATCTCCAAAAGAAGAGTCTGTTGAAATCAAGTATGGAACTTATGTTTATAACAATAGTTTCGTTTTGTTTTCAATGTCGAAATGATCGTTTCTTAGTCCTTCTATGTTTTTAATGGACAGAGATGAAACTCTAGGGGAGATTGATGCAAAAGATCAACCTTTATCTGGCTTAGCTGGAGGTACAGTCAAGAAGAAAGTCAATGGGCCACAAGCTAAGGACATTGTCAAGTTAGAAGGTTTGTATGTAAAGTTTATATTCAAAGCGGACAAAAATTAAAACGAACTATGCTTGTGTTCAGCTGTAAAACAACAATCTGATAGAAGTGTTGGGGAGAAAAAACCAAGACTTCCTGGAGAGAAAGTTCCATTAGTAACAGAGCTATATGGATACAATTTAAAGAGGCAAGAGTTTGAGATCGAATATGACAATGAAGCTGAGCAACTACTCGCTGACATGGAGTTTATGGATTCTGATACAGATGCTGAGCGTGAGCAGAAGTTGCAGGTTCTCCGTATTTACTCGAAAAGGTACTCTCATCATCACAGAAACAAACAGTGTTAATCCAATACTAAAGCTAAGATTGTGGTGCTTTGAATTTGTTGACAGGCTTGACGAGAGGAAGCGAAGGAAAGAATTCGTTCTAGAAAGAAACTTATTGTATCCGAATCAATTCGAGATGAGTCTTTCTACAGAGGAGAGAAAAATATACAATAGCTGCAAGGTGTTTGCGCGGTTTCACTCCAAAGAAGAACACAATGAACTTAGTAAAAAAGTCATTGATGAGCATCGAATTCTCAAAAGAATCCAAGATCTTCAGGTTTGATGCTATAATTTAGGGGTAGGCATTCGGTTTATTCGGCTTATTCTGTTTTGTTTATTGTTTTGGCCGAATTGAACCGAACAAAAGTTTGGTTCGGTTCGGCACTCGGTTTTTCGTTTTTGAAATTCGATTTTTTCGGTTTGGAAATCTTAATTTTGATTAAATTTTAGTTAATTTTTGGTTTATTCGATTAATTTTAGCAAGTTCGGTTCAGTTAATTTAGTAAAAAAATTCTTTTGCCGAACCGAAAACCGAACTAAAACTTAAAAAATCGCCAAACTGAACCGAAATAACCTAATTAACCGAGCTAAATTCGGATCGGTTTAAATGCCCACCCCTACTATAATTTGACAAATTGTGAGAACTGATTACAAACTCAACAGCACTTTGGAACTGTTGCAGGAAGCTAAAGCTGCTGGTTGTAGAACAACTTCAGAAGCAAATAGATTTATAGAAGAGAAGAGAAAGAAAGAAGCTGAAGAAAGTATACAGCGAGTAAGCCATGTTGCACCAGGAAGTATAGCTGGTAAAACACTAAAAAGTCCAAGAGGGTTACAAAGAAATTCGCAGCAGCCGTTTGGTTCTGATTCATTGTCAAAGACTACACTTCCAATAGTATCTAACTCTTTAGACAATTGGGATGTGAGTGGTCTCCTTGGAGCTAACTTGCTCTCTGAGAATGTAAGAATAATAAGTTTCAATGCTTCTTCATTTTTTCGATTACTTGACATTATAAGTAGTGGTAGGGGTGGGCATTTGGTTCGGTTTTTTCTGTTTCTCGGTTTCTTCGGGGGGTTTTTTGTTGCCGAAGTGAACTGAATAAAAGTTCAGTTCGGTTCGAAAAATCTTAATTTTGGTTAAATTTTGGCTAAATTTAGGTTTTCTCGGTTAATTTTCGGTTTTCGGTTAATATAGGTTAGTTTTTGCTAGTTAGGTTCGGTTTCTTATTTATATAGTTCGTTTTATTCGGTTCGAAAATCTTAATTTCGGTTAATTATCGAATTTTCCGGTTAATATTGGTTAATTTTCAGGTTTTTAGGTTAATTTCAGTGAGTTTTGGTTAATTTTCGGTTATTATAGTGTAAAATAAAATTGTTACCGAACCGAAAACCGAACTCAATTCGGTTCGGTTTAAATGCCCAGCTCTAATATTATGTATGGTTTATGAGAGAGAGGATCTGTGTGTGTTTGTGCAGGAGATAAAGATGTGTAACGAGACAAGAATACTCCCTGCACATTACTTCAAGATGATGGAGACCTTAACAAATGAGATAAAGAATGGGCTTATAAAGAAAAAGTCTGATGCATATAGCTTGTTCAAAGTAGAGTCAAGTAAAGTAGATAAAGTGTATGATATGCTGATTCAGAAAGGTCTAGTTGACTAATCTCAAACACACATTAGCATTGTTCATATATAGCAGCAACAAAGTTGGTTAACAAAGTTTGTGAATACATCACTTATGAAAGCAAACCATAATCTAAACCGTCCAAGGCTTGAAAGAACCATCATGAGAAACATATTGCAAGTAAAAGAAGAAACCTCTTAGCAACTCCAAAGCTCTTACCTTATCACTACGTTGAACTTGCCTGTAAACTTTGTCGAAATCGTCGAATCTTTCGAGGTAAGACTTTCCGACTTCATCAGTTTCATAGTCTGATTCTCTTCCTTTTCGTAGCTCTCTACATCGAGTCATTTTTCGATTGATTGATGCTTCTTCAGAGAGCTTCTTGAACTCTTCTTCATTGTATGGTCTTTTGAGATCTTTCGTTAGCTCTATTTTGAACCAGCAACTACTACTCCTTTCACCTTCTTTACTTTCTTTCTCAAAATTAATCACAGTCTTGGCTGATACAAATGGTGTAGCTTCTTCTCCATCGAAAAACGGTGAATCCTTGACAACAATTACATCAGAAGAATCATCAGATAAAGATTCAAGATCTTGCTCAACCTTAACGTTTACTAGCTCATCCTTTTCAGTGACCATTGTAGTTGATTCCTTTAGAATATCCGAAATCGGAAGATCTAAATCAGACTGATTCGAGGTTGGCGTAGTTGTTATATCGTTAAGAGAATCTACAAGCCATTTGAGATAGCTCATGTAATCCAAGTCCACAAGAACTACAATCTCCTCCTCGCTCTTATTCCTTCTCCCTGCAAAAACTCCATTGTTTCTTTGACTCGTCTGAGCAATTCTTGATGTCTCATTCACTTCATTAACCTCCATTGAAGCAATTCTTGAAGTCTCATTAATACCATTAAGCTTCATTGAAGCAATTCTTGAAGTCACATTCACATCATTAAGCTCCATTGAAGCATCAGTCACATCCTTAGTTTCAGCAACTCTCTTCTGACTCCACTTAGCAATTCTGTTATCTCTTTGAGTCTCTTCTTCTGTTCTAACCAATGAAGCTTCTTTTCTCAAAAAGTCAACCTTTAACTTACAAGCTTTCTTCTTTCTCCCTTCAGAAACTTTATCATCTCGTTGAATCTCATTAATACCATTAAGCCCCATTGAAGCAATTCTTGAAGTCACATTCACATCATTAACCTCCATTGATGCATCAGTCACAACCTTAGTTTCAGCAATACTCTTCTTTCTCCTCTCAGCAATTCTGTTCTCTTCTTCGATTTTAACCAATGAAGCTTCTTTTCTCCAAGTCTCAACCTTTAACTCACAAGCTTTCTTCTTTCTCCCTTCATAAACTTTGTCATCTCGTTGAATCTCATTAAGCTCCATTGAAGCAATTCTTGAAGTCACATTCACATCATTAACCTCCATTGAAGCATCAATCACAACCTTAGTTACAGCAATACTCTTCTTTCTCCTCTCAGCAATTCTGTTCTCTTCTTCGATTCGAACCAATGAAGCTTCTTTTCTTAAAGTCTCAGCCTTTAACTCACAAGCTTTCTTCTTTCTCCTTTCAGAAACTTTATCATCTCTTTGAATCTCTCCTTGAGCATCTCCTAAAATCTCAGCTTCTAAAGCAGCAAACTTTCTCTTTCTTCGTTCAGCAACTCTATTATCTCGTTGAATACTTTCTCTAACTTTCGAATTCTCAGCTTTAAACCCTAAAGTTCCTCTTTTAGTACTCTCATTCTCCATCTTTAAAACACCAGAAAAAGGAACGAACTTACGAGTTTCAGATCTTTCACTATCAATTTCATACCTAAGAGAAACATCTAAGTCTCCTTGATTTAACTCAAAAAGAGGACCTAAATTGTCATCATCTTTAAGATGATCTAAAAACAATTTATACTCTTTATTAAACTTTAAAACATCTTCATCATCATCATCATCATCATCAAGACATATAATCGGTATATCAATATCTTTATCATCATCATCATCATCATTGACTAAGATTACATCAGCAACATTGGATTTCCTCTTCATTTCTATCAACATTCTGTTCAAAACAAACAAAGAACAAAAAAACCCTAAAAATCCAAACTTTAATTCAAAAAAACAGAAAAAATTAGATTTTTTTGGCATGCATATATACCTTCGTGAAGCCAAATTTTGGGATTTTAGGGTTAGATTATCATGATAGAGAAACTGAAGAGAGGATTTTTAAAGATAGAGAAACGTTATGAAAAATAATAAAAAAAGCTTCGTCATATAAAAAAACAAAAGAAACATAAAAGCCCAATAAATATTTTTAAAAAATTAATGTTTTGTAAGTTGTGAGTTATGACTGTGTGGGAAATAAGGGAAGAGCATGCATTGGGTCAGCTAATATTTTTATTTTTTCTGCATTGTTATTCCAAAATAAAATTATTATTTATAGAAAAAAAGTCAGTGGTTGATGATAGCACTGTTTTTGTTGTTATTTCACCAACAAAAAAATTATAACCATGAAACTTCTTTTTTAATGAATAGTATTAATTGAGAAATATTTTACAATGATAAAAGTTTAGTGTTGTTTTCTTTTAAATAAATCTAATATTTTCTCTATTTTAATTTACTGCATTTTTTATATTTATTATATAAAGTAATAAACATATTAAAAATAGTATGTTAAATATATGTATTTTTTTACTTTTCTTATTTTATTTTTTTCATAGAAATATTATTCTGTCACAAGTATATTGATAATGTTAGAGCATCTCCAAAAAGGAACCTCAAATTTGAGGTTCCTTCAACCTCAAATTT
>OVBE01015082.1:0-11694 GCA_900406425.1 Iberis pinnata | reverse complement strand
ATTGAAACATACCATATTTTGAGACGCTTTTGGAAATAGATCGAGCTATGGAGTTAGCTGTAAGAGAAGCTAGTGAGGAGGTGGCTAGAGTGGAGATCTTCTGAAGTAAGCTTCTATACTTTGACTAGTTTTATGGAAGCTTAATTACTTCAACTGAACTATCAAAGTATGACCAAACTTCTACAACTCTCAAACGAAGGTCAGACATGCTTGTGAGGGACCAGAGAATACAATGAAGTTCTACTTCAAACTTGTTGGGAGCAGGAAGAAGAACATCCCTAACATGGAAAGAAACATCAACAGAAGAGTTCCTGATTATCCATGCCCCACCAACTAGAAACCCTTCACCAGACCCTGATGGGTGGACATTGCACTTTAAAACCGAAGATGATGGTTTCGTTGAGTAAGTTTCCATTCACTCTGGACAAACGAATGCTCGCCTTTGTGCCAATTGAGATTCTTCATGGAACTTTAATTGTATTATTTTTTGGGTTGGTATTTTTTTTTGAAATGGTTCTTCAAATTAAAACTTATAATAGTCCAGATATACAAGCCCATGCTAAATCACAATTGGTCCAAACTCAAAAAATCAATTCNAAATCAATTCCAAACCCAATCCTGCCATAAAAGAGTAAACCCTAGAAATCAATAAAATAAAATAATTTACTGACAGCCGCTCTCGGGCTGCGGACCGCCTGCAAAGCGGCTCCGGGGTGGCTAGGCCGAGAAGGGGAAGGTGTACGTCTTCCATCACCAACCATGAGAAGAGAGGAAAGCAAAGATGAATACTGTTTCGCAAGGTTAAAGCCATTAGAGCCATTACTAAAGATACCGTGAAGCTTTACTGGAGAGGAGCAGATCTGGAGGATTCCTTGCCAGTGGTATAGCCTGACCGCACCGAAAACACCGCTCCCTAGCTAGAGATGATGAAGCCACGCCTCCTGTGACTTGGTTGCCGTAGAACTCTCCGGTGAAGCCCCGCTTTAGACTTCAGCTCCGACTCCGTCTTCCTATCCTTCCGCCGCATCTGTGACCGAGCTCAAGCCTCAGATACCGGAAAGAAGCTTCTACTTTCCACCCGCCGCCGCGAATCGATTCTGCATGGGAGTATATTTAAAAATTGTTAGTGGCGATTGAAGATCAGATCTGCCAGATCCACCATCCCTAGAATCGGTGGTGGATCCCAAGTCGCGGTACAAGTGACCGTGCTCAACAGCCGGCATGGGGACTCTTCGTAGCTTCTTCAGTCTTATCTTTGTTAAGAAGCGTGAGAGATAAAAGAGAGAGAGAGAAGTTTTCAAGGGTTGGTATCCTTGCTAAAGAGAATGAAACGAATTTGAAATCGACAAGATAATCAGGTCTTGTATATTGAGCAGTTTATCAATTCAAAAATATATCATCGAGTTTTAATTCTGATCTTTTATTGTAATATTGAAGTTTGATTATTAATGAAAGCTCTTTTGACAAAAAAGAAATAAGTATCAATTCAAAAATAAAAGACGTATATGATGATAAGTAAATTAAAAAAACAAGGGTAAAGAATTTACTTGACCCAACAATTTGTTTTATTGATGTCATTAACTTAATATATTTTTAATTATTGGAGGTTGGAACATTTAAGAGAAATCCAAAAGTATTTTCACGTCATGAATAAACAAAAACATTGAAAAAAAATTAAACTGAAGATTTAGAAAAAAAATCGTAAGTATTTACGGAAATACCACCGCTTTTTGTGCAAGTGAAACAAATATGCGAGATTTTGTAATGCATATTTTTTGGTCTTGCACATTTGTTGTCGCAGTTTTTTCTAGCCGCATATTTGTTTTAGATTTTGCAGTTTTGTTTGTCTATTTGGCTGCAATTTTTTACGTCACCTCTACGTCACTGCATATTATTTTTTCTTCGCAATTTTTTTACTGCATTTTTATTTACATTGCCGATTTTGGTCATTTGACTGCAAGTTTTTTGCATTTTTTTTTGCTTGACCGCACATTTGTTTTCTCGGAGAATTGTTTTTCAATCACCGCATATTTTAAAAAAACTAAAATTTCCAGAATAACCTTTTTGGACGCAAATTTTCACCTCNTGACCGCAAATTTGTTTCAAATTTTCTTGACCGCAAATTTGTTTGCATATTTTACCGCAATTTTTTCTTTACTTATTTGACCCTCATGTTACCGCAATTTTATTTGCCGCAATTTTCAGGAAATCATTTGATCGCATATTTATGAAATCTAATGTGATTGTATTGCAGATTTTTATAACTCGTGGCAGTTTGTTTACTTTGTCAAAAAATTCTAAAGTTTGAGCTTTCTGTTGTAGAGTTGTTTCTCTATTGCAATTTTTTTCTCGATTGCAGAGTTGTTTCTCTATTTTTGTCTTCTTTTAACTTAAAAATTCTCATATTATCTCATTCTCATCCCATGTTACGCCCTTGAGTACGTTTTTGGGACACGAAAATACGTCCTGAGGTTAGATGACAATCTATTTAGGAGTTTTTTGAACTTAGAAAATTCTCATCGCAATCTCATCACATGTTACGTCCTTGAGTACCTTTTTGGGATGCAAAAATACATCCTAAGGTTAGATGTCAATTTATTTAGGGATCGTCTTGGGACATGAGAATACGTTATACGCTAGCATTGCATATATATTTTTTTATAATGCAGTTTTTATTGAAGTTGGGGATTTGTTATAACTTGCAGTTAACGAAAGAAAATATAACATAGACATTCATACCATGTTCTTGAATCACAAGTCTAACATAAAACACGCACAACTAATAACTAATTAGTAACCAAATACATGTTGCAATCACTTGAACAGATAGACCACACAAAAGCTACAAGCAAAACAACAAAACCAATAGAAACCATATTCATCTTCAATACATACATGTCAGTTGTAGTATTCAGTAATTGATCTTGCAGAGCTGCCACCTGTTCCATTTTATTCACCTATTCTACAAGAGATAAGTCAGACAAGTTCGCAACAATTTTTGTCATTTTTCCCAGTTCTTCTGACTGCCACGTCCCACCACTTCCAGACGTGGCACTCACCATCCAAGTACATGATACTTAGGATCGAGGCCGAAGAGTAATAATTAAAAATTAAAAACCAAAAAGACCATTCACATTGCCTCATAAATTAAGAACTATACTTACATTTCGATTAGGACATGTGTAGAACAATCTTCCTGGACTTGGTAAACGAATTTTGGATGATAACATCCGCACCATAGTAAAAAACCGTTGGCATCCCATATTCAGTCTGGTTTGTACCATTATACGGACGTGATCTCCTTACTTCATTGAAGTGCATTGCAAGTGGAAAAGGATGACTCGTGACCTCTTCTTTGTCAATGGAGTTTGGACCGAAACCAGGATCACTTTCTTGAACGCTAAGGCTGTCGATATACCTCCCCATCTTCAAAATCGAGCTTTCCTCTTAATATCAAAGAGAAACCCTAAGTTTATCGATCTCCAAATCAATTTTCTATAAAAGGAGATGTTAAATCAAATGACGTTGTTTTGAGTATAATTTTGCAGATTTGGTTACCAAACTGGAGATTTATTTCCTATGTTGCAGTTTTTTTTACCAAACTTCATATATATTTTTCTACACAATACTGCAGATTTTTTTAATATAAAAGTGCAGATTTGTTTTCCTATGCTGCATTTTTGTTTACCAAACGTGTTTTCCTACATTGTAGTTTTGTTTATCAAACTATAGATTTATTTTCTTATGTTATAGTTTTGTTTTACAGATAAATCATACAACATCGTTTTAAAGATAATACGCCCTAGCTTTGTTTATATTGAAAAACTAGGCCCCACTACTATATCTACTTTTTTGTCGACATCTTAAATCTCATATCTTCAGTTTTCTTCTCCACCGTCATCCTCAACCACACATCTTCAACCTCACATCTACAATCGCTGTTGATCCGGCCACGCACTCTTCCTGCCTAGCACGGTCCTGTCGTTCGTTGGTGTGGTTTTCCGGGTATCTCTGTTGGTCGAACTGAACAACTACTTGATTCTAGATATGATTCAAGCTGATTTTGTTACGGGGTGAATAGACATTTTGGATGAATCCTTGGACGTCAGAAGGAGGGGCTTGACGAGCTGATCCTTAAATTGGGAGGGTCTTGATGAGCCTGATCCTTAATGCAGGGGGTCTTGACGAGCCTGATCTTCTTCGCAAGGGGGTCTCGACAAGCCTGGTCTTCAATGTAGGGGGATCTTGACGAGCCTGATCTTCAATGTAGGGGGGTCTCGACGAGCCTGGTCTTCCTTGCAGAAGGGTCTCGATGAGCCTTATCTTCAATGTAGGGGGGTCTTGACGAGCCTACGAAGCAACTTAGAGTAGAGGAAATCCTTGAGAAGTCGATAACCCGGACCTGAGAGTGAGAGATTCTTTGGAGAGTCGATAACCCGGTCTTGAGAGTGATAGATTCTTTGGAGAGTCGATGACCCAGTCTTGAGAGTGAGAGATTCTTTGGAGAGTCGATGATCCGATCTTGAGAGCGAGAGATTCTTTGGAAAGTCGAGGACCCGGTCTTGAGAGTGAGAGATTCTTTGGAGGGTCGACGACCCGGTCTTGAGAGTGATAGATTCCTTCGAGAGTCGACGACCCGGTCTTGAGAGTGAGAGATTCTTTGGTGAGTCAGCGACCTGGTCTTGAGAGTGAGATATTCTTTGGAGAGTCGATGACCTGGTCTTGAGAGTGAGAGATTCTTTGGAGAGTCGAGGACTCGGTCTTGAGAGTGAGAGATTATTTGGAGAGTCGACGACCTAGTCTTGAGAGTGAGAGATTCTTTGGTGAGTCGGCGACCCATTCTTGAGAGTGAGAGATTCTTTGGAGAGTCGATGACCCGGTCTTGAGAGTAAGAGATTCTTTGGAGAGTCGACGACCCAGTCTTGAGAGTGAGAGATTCTTTGGAGAGGAGACGACCCCGTATTGAGAGTGAAAGATTCTTTGGAGAGTCAATGACCCGATCTTGAGAGTGAGAGATTCTTTGGAGAGTTGAGAACCCGGTATTGAGAGTGAGAGATTCTTTAGAGAGTCGACGACCCGGTCTTGAGAGTGAGAGATTCTTTGGAGAGTTGATGACCTGGTTTTCAGAGTGAGAGATTCTTTGGTGAGTCAGCGACTTGGTCTTGAGAGTGAGAGATTCTTTGGAGAGTCGACGACCCGGTCTTGAGAGTAAGAGATTCTTTAGAGAGTCAACGACCCAGTTTTTAGAGTGAGAGATTCTTTGGAGAGTCGACGACCCGATCTTGAGAGTAAGAGATTCTCGGTTTCAGACGGACAAGTTTCAACTTGATGAGGCGTTGCTCGGTTTTGGATGGACGAGTTTCAACTCGACGAGGCGTTGCTTGGTTTTGGACAGACGAGTTTCAACTTGACAAGGCATTGCTTGGTTTCAGACGAACAAGTTTTAACTCGATAAGGTGTTGCTTGGTTTTGGACGAATGAGTTTCAACTCGATGAGGTGTTGCTCGGTTTCAGACGGATGATTTTCAACTCGATGAGGCATTGCTTGGTTTTGGATGGACGAGTTTCAACTCGACAAGGCATTGCTTGGTTTCAGACGGACGAGTTTCAACTTGACGAGGTATTGCTTGGTTTTGGATGGACGAGTTTCAACTCGACGAAGCGTTGCTCGGTTTCAGACAGACAAGTTTCAACTTGACGAGGCATTTCTCGGTTTCGGACGGACGAGTTTCAACTTGACGAAGCATTGCTCGGTTTCACACAGACGAGTGTCAACTTGACGAGGCATTGCTCGGTTTCGGAGGGATGAGTTTCAACTCTACTGGGCATTGCTCGGTTTTGGACGGACAAGTTTCAACTCTACAAGGCGTTTCTTGGTTTTGGATGGATGAGTTTCAACTCGACGAGATGTTGCTCGGTTTTGGACAGACGAGTTTCAACTCGACCAGGCGTTGCTTGGTTTCGGATGGACGAGTTTCAACTTGACGAGGCATTGCTCGATTTCGGATGGACGAGTTTCAACTGAACGAGGCATTACTCGGTTTTGGACGGACGAGTTTCAACTTGANCGGATGGACGAGTTACAACTCTACGAGGAATTGCTTAATTTAGGATGGACGAGTTTCAACTTGACGAGGCATTGCTCGGTTTCAGACAGACGATTTCAAGTCGACGAGGCGTTGCTTGGTTTTTGTTTTTTTGTTATTATTTTAATATTATTATTATTTTTTATTTACTTTATTTATTAATAATAATAGTTGCGCCTCCGGTGGGCTACCTACGTAACCGTTATAGAGGGATCAAGTCAAACGTAGTTCTTGTTATGAAAGTGACGGTTGTCAGTAGAAGCATTTTAAATTTCTTCTGTTCCATGGTAGCAGGATGGGGTCGCCATCAAGATCTATGAGCAAGTATTTGTTGGGGGTGGCGCTTTTATTTAGTCATGGCATCCCTAACATGGTGCTAAAGATGAGGTGGTGATTGACTACTACCAGTTATAAAAACAGCATCCACCCTGTTGGCGTCGGCTTCTATGTCCTTTGGGGGTAGGTTGGGCCTCTTCGTCTATGTTTTCCTCCTCGTCGGCAAGGACTTTACCCATCGTTCAACTTCTAGAAGTTATACGATCGATGATGACGAGATAGTTTGTGAGCAGGAGGAAAAATGCAATGAAAATGAATACATGATAGTATGAATTTTCAGTGATTATGCCTCAATTCCTAATGCACTATCATAGTTATTTCATACAATAGGTATCAATCCTAATCAGGGAGATTAACTCACTAAAACCTATGAGAATCTAATTCAGTCTAAGCCATAATAGATTATTGGTTCAAAGAAAACATTCTAAATTAGGTATTAAACTTAAAAGTCAACCAAAAGTCAAACAAAGCAAAAGTTAGTAATAAGAAAAATCAACAAAAAATTGAAATATAAATCAAGGTAAAAGGCTAAGCAAATGGGCAAAGATAATTGATTCGGATGATCAAATGATATTCTATGATGCTAATACTCACATTCCGGTGCTAATCATTGGTCTATAATTCTCTTAATTAGACCAATCCACTCTCATGACACTAATCTCTCTCCTAATCATGCAACTAAAAACAATATCTTAGATAATTTTATAATCTAGAGACAATAAGATCGAATTCATGATAAACCACTAAACTAATTAGGAAAAAAACTCTTGGATAGTGTCATTTAGCAAACAAAAGTTGGTTCATGAATTTTATCGAACACCTTTCGGACACAATTCATCCTATATTCTAAATTTGAGTGATCAAATCAAATCTAGCATTAAAAAGATCTATTGAATGAGGATCTAACTCCTAAACATCATATTCAATCATCTAATCACCATAATCTACCTAACTCATTTGCTTATGAATGAACTACTCACTAATCATAGATAAAACACAAGTTCTAATGATGAAAATGTGTAGAATCATGATTAGAAACAGAAAATAGAAGAAGATTAACAATCAAAACAAAGATCAAACTTCAAACAAAGTATTCCCAAGAGAAGAAAAAATAAAACCTAAGATAAAAGAGGTTTAATGGCTTTAAATACTAGTCCACAAATGATCTTGAATTAACCCAAAAACATGTAGGTTGACCAAAAAATAAAAATGGGTTAAAAATCATTTGGTCAAATTTTGGTGGATTTCTCGGTACGGGCCTCAACACTCGGTATGGGTCGCTGGTATAGCTCGCATCTTCTTTGTACCGGGTCATTTGAGCGGTACGTGTCGGCCGATATAAACGTACCAGGACAAGCGTATTGGAAGTTGCTGGCCTGTACATGCTTACGCTAGCGCATGTCGGGGTATCTAGCTGGTATAACTTAGCCAGTATAACTATATTAGGCTAAGTGTATCGGCCAGTGCATCCCGGTACAATTTAGTCTTGGGATGCATAGAGGTTTCAGGTTGGTACATCCTAGCTAATACACTTATATCGGGTTAGGTGTATCGGCTCTCTTGGCTGGTATGCTCCTCTATTCCTTCATATCGGGCAACTAGTCCGGTACATGTTAGCCGGTACGCCTCCATCATCCTCATATGTCTCCTTTTTGCTCAATTCTTCTTGTTTATAACTTAAAAATCGACTCTGCACACCGAATTCACCGGAAGTATGCTAATGTATGCAAAATGTAGATTATCTAAATCTAAATGCAAGCTAAACGATCCAAAATGCAAAGGAAATCAATGTCAAAAGGCCTTAAAATGCAAAGATATCAATATTGATTAACCTGTGAAGCTGAGAAATTGTTACAGGTAACCTAGAGAATTAACCACTCTTGTATTTGCATTTATGGTTCATCTTACAATATGTATTTATATGATTGAAGAATCGTGTCAAATATGCTAAGCTTCTATCAGTTCGGGAAATTGATGCAAATCAAGTTCAAGTAACAGGTCCAACATCACTTCATGTTGTCAACTTAAGAGATAAGAAGTGTTCATGTCGTAGGTTTGACATGGAGAGAGTACCGTGGGCACATGCAATTGCGGCTACGGAGAGACGCCAAGTCTCTTGTATTTCTTGCTTTTCAGTCGTATTCCTCAAGTCTTACTCAACACCCGTTATGCTGCGAGATTTTGGAGAAGCAATACCGGCTGGCGTTTTGAATACTGTAAGGTCGAAGAAGAGAGGAATAAAGTTCGCATTGGAGAAGGCTTTGAAAAATAAACGGGTTCACAAAAAATACACTTGTGGATCTTGTCATAACGTGATGCATAATCGAAAATATGCACACTGCGTTAGTGCATCTTAGTGAATTCTTCACTATTATGAATGTTGAAACAATAATTTTCCGGCTTTATCTGTTTGTTGTTTGTTTTTTTGTTTAATAAATCTGCAATGTAAACATAAGATAAATCTGCATTTCAAAATAAAATATGCAACTTATCATGTACATAAATCTACAACATAACATGTAACTAAATCTGCAATACAAAATAAAATCTCAACGTAAGTGATAATAAATATGCAAAACAAAATGCAACGTTATAAGAAAAATAAATATGCAATAGGAAATTAAATCTAAAACTTAAATAAATCTGCAGCATAATATGAAAATAAATCTGCAATACAAAATAAAATCTGCAAATTAACATGTAAATAAACCTGCAACATAACATGAACATAGATCTGCATATACAAAATAACATTTGCAACATCATTTTTCAAGACCTAAGAGATTTATCATTTAACCGAGGAATTACAAACTCAGCTCGACGGGATAATGGATTAGTTGCTGCAACATAAGTCCTCATATGTGGTAGTTCATCGAATATCTCAGGAGCAAGTCTATCCCATATGGTCTGGATATTCTCGTCACATAGACCTTCAAAGCTTCACCCCAAAGCAAGACACTCGATGTACTTGACATAGTAAACACCACAATATCCTATGTTTAGGTTCAATGGCACATTTTCTTAATTTTTCTGACCTTAAAATGAGTGATAGACTTCTTCCTTACGTCTTGAGAAAGCACTCGGTTAACCAACCATGGCATCATTTTGCGTATGGGATCACAAACCCTGAGAATTTTAGAATCACATGCATGACTAAGGATAGAATCATACATAGATATCTTTCTCATCCCGAAATTGACGTCAATATCTACCCAATGATCACCTTTGACAATGAGACAACCATATAGGTTGTCAATGTCAATATGCCAAGTCTTGTTAGTCATTGAGTTAGAAAGAATAAAACCAGTGAAATGGTCGACGTATTCTGTCGTAAACAATACTTTCTGCGGACTCATCTTGAAGTTAGGGAAGTCGGTGCTCCAAACAGCCATCAACCATGGGTCCTAGAAAGCAACTCTGGGTCTGTAAGGTGAGATTGGACGCATGGATCTCAACTGGAACATCGTCATTGCTGTCTCTAAATGTTGCAAAGAGAGAGGTCAAACTAAGTAAACAAATACACATACTTAAATAAAAAACTGCAATACAATAAAAAGAAAATTGCAAATGCAAGAAAACTGCAATACAATAAAAAGAAAATTGCAAATGCAAGAAAACTGCATGACTTCATTAAAATATGTAAGAAGAAAAAAAACTGCAAGCACAAAAATAAACCTGAAAAGAGTAAAAAAAACAAACTTGTAGAGACTCAAAAAGCAAACTTCAGTCACACAAACAAATCTATAACAAATAAATAAAACTGCAAGCACTTACGAAATCTCTTAACCATCTGTAGTCTGCTGTAGGTCATTGTGCCCTAGGTAATCTTATCTATTTCGAGCTTCCTATCAGTTTTTCCCTGAAATCAGAAGAGAAGAGGTCAATATAGATAATTATATTGTTAGGTGAAGATTAAGTGATACGTACTCATCAACAGTTATGAAGTCCAACAACGCACGAAGCTTGTCCTCTGTCGCAACATTCATTGGATCATAGTCATTTTTTAAAGTTACAACACCTGGTATTAGGCATGCGATTCGGGTCTGTTCGGGTCGAAACGGTTTGGAAAATTTGGTTTTCGGTTATTTCGGAAATTCAAAACTGCTCCAAGATTGAACCGAATTAAGAATCGGTTCGGATATCGGTTTTTTTGGTTATTCCGAAAAAACCCGAAACAAAATCGGAAATCGAAATAACCAATAATTTCGGGTTAATTTCGGTTTTTTTTTCCGAGACAACCAAAATTATCGGTTATTTCGGTTTTCGAAAACCGCAATAACCGATTTTCGAGCCAAAAACATGTTTCTAATAATAAAACAGAACCTGTTTCAAATACTAATCCTAAAACTAAACATGTTTAAAATATGATTCATATTTCATACACTCAATAATACAACAAGCCACAAGGCAATACATGTTTAATTAGTGATTCATATTACAGGTACATGAACTTAAAACTTGAAAGTTGAAAGTTGAAACTTAAAACTACGCATGGCCAAACAATAACTATCACTCCATAAACCTGAAATTAGAAAAATGACTAGCATTAGAACCAAACAATACAACAAAAGTAGACATATCATATTGAAGATAACACTCAACAAGTAAATGAAGACATTAAGGAGATACAATTAGTCAATTACCTTCATCTGCACACTTGAGAAGTTATGGACCATTCACCAGTGCATCATTCCATCTCTGCTAAAAATCCAGCAACTGCAAAATCAAGAAAAAATAAAATTACAAAACTGTTAAAGCAATCTGCAACATTTAAACTTGTAATTGAATTTAATTTGCAGACTCTATATTAGCTTAACAACCTAAAGAGTCATGAAATTCAAGTTCTTCAATCATCTGCACCAGATTTACATGTTTTTCAGCTTGGATAGATGTTCTTAACCATTTTTGTGCACAAATCAAAGCCTCAAGCATTGAAGGAGCTAGACAGCTTCTGTAAGGGTCTAATACACGACCACTTGTGCTGAAGGCTGACTCTGAAGCAACATATGATACTTGAATAGCAAGAACATCTCTTGCAAGTTCAGATAAGATAGGATATTTGATGCTATTGCGCTTCCACCAGCTTAAGATATCAAAGTCTGACCCCAAATTATTTTTGCCTCTTGAAACAACCTTTTCCAGCAAGTAAATGTCAAGCTCACTACTTGATTCTTCATTTATAGACTCATCTTCCATCTCTAAATACAGAGAATCTAGTCTTTCATACCCATCATCATCTGATAAATCAAAGAGCATACTGACATCTTGCTCT
>OVBE01015081.1:0-11695 GCA_900406425.1 Iberis pinnata | reverse complement strand
TTGGGGAATCTTGGAAAGGTGAGAGGACACTTCTTTGGCATGAGGTGGGTAGTGGGCTAGTGGTGAAGCTTTGTGGAGAGGCTTGGCTCAATTTTGATCATGCTCAAAAATGGCTCGATTGGACTTTTTCGGCTCGAAGGTGTTTGCATGCTTGGCTCGATCTTAATTGTTTTTGCGTCTCGGCCATAGCTTAAACATGGCTTGATCAAAGCTTTAAACTTGGATCGATCATTCCTTGGGTTCTCGGCTTGATTGTGAGCTTGAGACGTACATCGATCATCTTGAGCATGGCTCGATGGAACATCAAAGAAAGACTCGATCGTAATTTAGAATTTGGCTCGATTCAACATTGAGGATGGCTCGAGTTTCATAAAGACACAGCTCAATTGGACCTATTGCATTGGATCGATCCGAATGTAACGTGGTTCGATCGCGGTCCGAAAGCGGCTCGATAATCTTTTGAGATGGCTCGATCATTTTTAAACACGCTGTCCGGGCTTGATCAAAGGTTCGAGCTAAAGTTCGAGCTGATACACTTCTCATTTTTCCTCATTTGCAAAGTACAAAAAGTATCCCCTAAGTACCTAAGACACCAAAACCAGATGAAAACTAAAATGCATAAAATCAAGTCCCGAAATTAAAAAGCATTAAAATTTGAATATATACAGAGATAGACATGGAACTTCCTCCCAAGTGAGATTTTTTTAAGTCACTAAGCTTGATTTCCTATTTTTAAGATTAATGACCCTGAGATGGCTCTCCAAAGAGAACCGAAGTCTTTTTTGAGAAAACTCTTTCATCACCGTTTTGATCGACCTTGTAGTGCAGCTTTGATCCTTCATCAACTTCTATAGTAAGTATGATGTCTTCTCTAGATAGTACTTTTTTGATCATGAAGTTCTTAGAACATAGTGGATCCACATTTCCCAGATAATACTTGAACTTTTTGTTAAGTAGAAACACTTGGTCTCAATTTTTGATTTCTAAGCTTTGGGTATGAAGTTCCAAACATTCTTCAGAAACTGGAGTGTCTAAAGGTGGTTTTTGAAGTTGTACACGTTCAGATTGAGGGTTGAACTCATGACTTCCTTTTCCTGGATCCTTCAGATTGTCTTTAGCTTTTGACATTACCAATGTTCTGATTTCCTTTAACTCCGCAGGAATTCTCTTATCTGGTTCCTTAGTAAGCTTGAAAGTTTCATGGTGCATTGTAAACCGTGTTGGATCCTTCCCTAGTCCGTCTTCAGATGCATCACTACTTGAGTACCCATCCTTATGATTGTCCTCATCCAATTCCTTGACAGAGAATATCTGACCTTGGATGGTGAGCTTCTTAGTTTTTCTTCTGAAGTTGAAAATCATCTTTGGACCTCTTCCTACGTTCAACTTGATGATGTGACCTTTCTTGACGTTGATTATAGCTCCAATTGTGGCTAAGAATGGTCTTCCAAAGATCAATGGGTCATTCGGTTCTTCATCCATCTCCAATACCACAAAGTATGTGAGTATTTTTGCATCTTTGATGTTGATAGGTAAGTTTTCCAGGATGCCGATAGGATACCTAATTGATCTGTTTGCTAACAGCAAAGTTATGTTGGAAGCTTTGAACTTGTCGAATCTCATCTTCTTGGTAGTGGACAGAGGCATAAGGTTGATAGATGATCCCAAATCACAAAGGCATTCGCCAAAGTTCAGGGGTCCAAGTGAGCATGGCAAGGTGAATGAACCAGGATCCTCTTGCTTCTCTGTTATTAAAGCATTTCACTCGTCAAATGGTTCTAGCACTTCCTGATCTATCTCTTCCTTCATAGGTTTCTCAAAGATGTCTGGGTATTTCGCCATGATTTCTTTCTTTAAACATGATGGGAATGACAGTCCTGGAAGATAAGGTGGTGGATCATAAGCCATTGCGTTCCCCTTTGAAGTAGAGAGCTTATCAACAGGCTTGTCAACAGAAACAGATTCTTCATACTCCATAGGTGCAACTACGTTTGAACTCAAATCCTCCTAACTTGAATCAAATTGTCCTCAGTGCAAATAGTAGTATAATTTGGAGGAGGAATGTCAGTGGTATGCCCGAGATAGATGGCATTGACATTAGCATATTCCTTCGAGTTTTTCACAGACTTTCCCGGAAGCTGACCATTCATAGAAGCAGAAGTGGAAGCTGTCTTACCTTCGAGATTAGTGACCCTAGAGTTGAGAGTTTCAAGCTTCGCATAGATGGCACCGAATGAAGTGTCCATCTTGTGTTGAATTTCACAAAATTTCTTCGATGTCTCCATGGCACTATAGGCTTGACCTTGAAGAAGTTGCTGTAACAGAGCTTCGATGTTGAAAGGTTGAGCTTGAGGTTGGATAGATGAGAAACCAGCAGGTGCACCAGCAGTTTGTTATTGTGGTTGCTGAAAACCAGTTTGTTGTTGTTGCTTTGGGAAGAAACTTATGTTCTGATTGTAGTTGATGAATGGTTGAGCGTTCTTCTGTTGTTGCGGTGGATACACTTGGTCTTGTGGGTTAGCGACATTGTTGCTTCTGTAAGAAAGACCAGGGTTGTTGGAGTAGTTGATAAACCCTTTGTTATAACCACCTTGGTTCTGCACATATCACACTTCCTCTTGCTGGTTAACATCCCAAGCTTGAATCTGAAGTTGTTCTTCATCAGTGATGAAGTGTACTTGATGTTATTGACCCAGAAGTAGCCTGTCTAACTTCTCATTCAGAGCCTTGATCTCCTTCTTTGTGTTATCATCAGAAACAGAACCACCTCGAGGTGTTCGGTCATAGTCTTCACTGTAGATCCCATTAGACTGATCAAGGTTTTCCACAAGCTCCCATCCTTTATCAACAATCTTGTTGAGGAAGTTCCCGTTGCTTGTATTGTCTAGCAACACCCTTATCTTAGGCAGGGCACCACGATATAAAGTGCTGAGGAGTGACATGTTGCTTAATCCGTGATGGGGGCACTGCATAGTATATTTCTTGAAGCGTTCCCAAGCTTCAAAGAAGGTTTCCACGTTCCGTTGTGCGAAACCAAAGATTTTTTTCCATAGGCGTGTTGTTCTAGAAGTAGAGAAGAACTTTGCAAGGAATGCTTTCTTGCAGGCATCCCAGGTGGTGATGGAGTTCATGGGAAGCAACTTCTCCCATTGATGTGCCTTCTCCCCCAAAGAGAATGGGAAGAAGCGTAGATTAAAAGCATCCTCACTCACACCATTGATCTTCGTGAGGCTGCGGAAGCGATCAAACTCGTCAAGGTGATCGAGTGGATCATCCATAGGCAGAACATGGAACTTGTTCCCCTGCACCATTGCGATTAGACTATGCTTGATCTCGAAGTTGTTGTTTTGAACCGCTGGTGGGTTGATTCCATGTCGGATGGTGTGAGTGTTGGGGTTGTCACCATCACCTATAGTGTGCTGGTTATCTCGTTCAATTTTTTTATGCCATTTGTAAGTCCAGCCGTCTTAGGTTTTCCACACGTTCATGTTCACGTCTTGCCCAAGAGTATTCCCGTTCAAGAGCTCTGATATCTTCAACAATAGGAATTAAGTTTGTTGGTCCTCTGCTTCTCAGGTTCATACACTGCTATGCAAGTACCTGAAAACAAAGCAAACAAAGGAAAACAAAGTTAGTAAGGTAGTAAAAAGAAACTTGATCTCAAAAGATCCAAAATCAAGAATGTAGCAAACAAACACCCAATTGGCAACATCGCCAAATTGATAACAAAATTTTTAGAGATGATCAATTCCCCGTCATACACATGCGTGGTAGTATAGATAAGGTGTCAATCCAAATGGGTAAGATGCTAACAGAAAAGATTGCAATGGTTCTTTCAAGTCAAGCTAACAATAAAAATGGAGGTTTCTAATAAGTCCTACGTGAAAAAAGAATGCATATAACTAAAAGTAGAAACAGAAGCAAACATGCATAAGTAAGTAAATAGGTAAAAGGTAAGAACAGAGGAAAACCAAAAAGGGTAAGGATGCAAGAAAATGGGAAACAGTTTCTGAGGACAAGGGTAATTGACTAGAGATCCATTCTGAACTACCTAAGCACCTAACATACCTCATATATTGAGCTACCCCTAGATAATATATTTATATGCAATCTAGTCCAATCCCTTGATAAATGGAATCATCCTAAGCAATCACCAGACTAACTCCCGTTAACGGTACATTACCTAGTAGGCATGAAGAACCAATCTACTAAAGCCAATAATCACCCTTAACATCTAATCCTTTAGGGTAGGATGTGCAAATCTTTGAAATCACCATGATCAGGCATTTCATTGAACACCTTTCGAGTGCTGAAATGCCTAAAATCAGATTTCAATTGGTGTGAAAGAAATTAGCATGAAGAGCAATGAAACATGAGGTATCTATATGCAAACAAGCTTAGGTACTTAGGTAAGATCAGAATATCAACACTAGTCTACCCCATCCTCAGGATCTTAAGGAAACTACTCACTTGACATGGGTATGAAAGCAGGAAAACCATAAATCATAACTTCAAAACCAAACATCATGATCAAAAGTCAAACCTATGAAGAACATCAAGAACATCAACCCAGAAAATAAGAACAGCAATGAAACAGTAACAAACAAAAGAAAATGATCAAAGCTAAAACAGAAGATTAAAAGCATAAAAACTTAGATTAATATGCACCAGATAGAACACAACCTTAATCTATCTATAAAAGTAAAAGAAAACAGAAGATTAACATAAAACTTAAAAAGATTATAGGTTTTGCATCAAGAACACTAAGAACATCAAAGGAAAAATAGAGAGAAAAGAAGCCTAAAAAAACCTAAAAAAAACCTAAAAATGGCAAATAAAAACTGAACACCCTAAAAAAGAGGCGTTTTAGGGCTTATATAGTTTTTAGAAAAAGCCCTAAAATACATAAAAGACAAAATACAATCACTGGATTGGGTCTTGGGTCAGGTCCATTCTGAATTCAAGTTGGTCGGGTCGGAGCATGTTTGGCTCGAGCTGAGAAGTACATAAGATCGATCCGTGTAAACATTGTGCCAAGACAAGATTTGGCTCGATCGCTGGATCGAGCCGAGAGATGTTGGTATGGTCGAGGCGGAGAAGGAGATGGCCGAGATGGATCGATCGCCGGATCGAGCCAAAGATCGAAGCGACTTAGGTGGGCTTGATCCTTGATCGTGCCAAAGGGTTGAAGTGGATTGAGCCAAGTAGTTGAAGTGTATCGAGCCAAAGGTTGATCCGGGCTTCAAGAATTGGCCGAGAGAAATCGAGCCAGAAAACATGCACGATCGAACCGGACTTGGGTATTGCTCGATCCTGGATTGATCCAAAAGAGTGTCTGCCATCGAGCCGGGCCTTGTGTTAGTTCGGTTCCACACATTTTCCATTCCTCTTCTGACTTCTCACGAATCATCCTGAAAGCTCCTGAAAGTCCTGAAAAATCTCCAAAATGCATGTATATGCAAATGCTGATGTAAAAATCCCTAAAAATCACAAACTATCTAATAACAACTATAAATGTGATATATGAACACCTAAAGACCTAAAAATTGATGCTAAATGACTTCTAAAAACCATGAAAATGCAGAGACATCAGTAGCCTATGTATTGATCATATGAAGAACGAGTAGTATTGGCAGACTTGTACAAATTTGTGCATACTTGACAAGACTTATTGGTTGTTGCATCTATTAAGGAGGTTCCTCTCTCTCTAGCATGCAAAGTGATGAAAATTGAAATGCACACCGTCTCTCATTTATGAAACATTTTTCATTTATATGTTTTAGACTTTGTTTCATATATTATGATGTAAACTCTTTAGGAACTCATCTACCTTGTTAATTAAATTATCTTCTTAAATATTTTATTTTCTTCGTTTGTAATATCCAGCAATCTTGTTTCTTTAATGTCTCATATCCAGCAAGAGACCTTGATCTTTGGTGTGTAATATCCAAAGATCCGATGTTCATCTTTGTTGGCGTGTAATATCTAGGAGTCTTGATCCTTTTGGTGTGTCATATCTAAAAGATCATCATCTATCTCTACTCATGTGTAATATCCAGTACAACCATCTATCCTTGTTGTTGTGTAAGAAAATCAAAATCAGTCTCGTGGTGTGTAATATCCAATGATCAACATGGTGCATTAAAGGCTGTTATCATCCTCTGTGTCATCATTCGCTCCAAAACTATACAATCTAGCCACCCTCACTTCTTAAAGATTTTCAAAGTGTTAGTTTTGAGGGGAATTAAATAACTATCCTTATTGATATGATTCACAAAACTTGGAAACAACATTATTTATAGACACAGACTTCAAGTTGTATAGAAGTTTGAGAACTTGGTTGATAGGATGTTCAAGCCTCTTATGCCACACATCACCACTTATAGTTTGTTTCCTGGTGGAATAGAAAGCCAAGAACTTATGCTTTTCCGATAGATACATGGTCTTATTTTTGTTGCCCTGAGTTAGGAAATACCTTGTCCTTATGTCATTTTTAAACCCATCACAATCAAAAGTACATTTACAAGGATAATCAGAGCTAAATTGGTGCACAAAAAATAAGAGGTAAATTAAGAGACAAACAAAAGAATTTTGTTGGCACCAGGCTTCGTGTAGCACCCGTGATCCACCAAGTTTTGGCCGAGTGGCCGAGCCAAGTTAGCCAGGAATCCGATCGTGAGCCAACCAGTCAAAAAACTAAGCCAAGTGTTGCGGTTAGACTGAGAAGTGGGTGTTTAAGAGGAGAAAATCTGTTTAAGGGTGGTTTGGCCGAGAAAAGTTGTAAACTGGTCGGACCAGTCGGGTTATGTTCTGACCATACGCAAAAGTTACTCGATGATGCGCATACGTGGGTGATCATGCATGACTTCAGTTCAGAACGTGATTTTCTGCATAAGTGGGCAGTTTGATCAAGAGTTGGATCAGAACGTTCGAAATAAGTCAGTTTTATCGATGGTTGGACCGTGACCATGCGCAGTTTACCTGATGAATGCGCATAGTTGGATCGTCAGTCAGGACGATGCGCAATTTTCAGGACAATGCGTAATTTATGCGATCGTTCGCATTGTCTGATGGTTCAGTCAGTCGGAAACGTGTGTGATGCGCTGTCGCATTGTTATCGGGTGGTTCAGTCAGTGGTGCGGATTAAACATCATTCACTAAGCAAAGTGGCAATTGCTTATGCCTCCTATGTGGTCGCATGTGTTGTTAAGGAATGAGACAGGTTGCGGAATCAAGGCTAAGGAAGTAAGGATGGTGGATTTTGGGTTAATATGCATGTTGGGTAGATTGTTGTAGTTTAGTGCTTGTAAATGGCTAAGTATAGAATTAGCATTGTATTAAACGGGCTGAATCTACTTAATAAAAATGCATGTTTATCACTTAAGAACTCCGAAAGAATCAATAGCTCGCATGAAATTTGATTAAGTAAAGTTAGAATCTCATATGGCCTATTTTAAAAAGTAGGTTGGGTCGTTGCACTTCGCCCATACTAAGGTTGGTAGAATTGCTGATTACGAGCATGACTTTGGTGAATTAGGCGGAAGAAGACAGTTTGACCAAGCATATGTAACTTATAGCCAATAGTAATTAATGAACATATAAGTTTTATTATCGAGATTATGAATGAATTTTACAAGATTATGTTGGTAAAGAGAGATGTCCTTGTAAAATTCATTCATAATCTCGATAATAAAACTTAGATACAATTCTTATAATTTTTTATATGTTCATTAATTACGTATTGGCTATAAGTTGTGTATATAAAGAATAAACGAAATCTTAGAACTCTTTGTTAACAAATACATATTCGATTGTCGGAATTCGTCGTCAATAATTTTAAATGATTCTAGGACAAACAAGCACATCTTGTAAAGGAAGTTTACCTATTAGTGCATGAAGTTCAATGTAGCTAATGTGTGTAATTGGAAGGAAGTCTTCATTACGTACTATAACAAAGGTTAAACATTCATATGACTGAACATAATACATATGCTAAGTAGGATAGGTAGTATGTGTAGAGGCACCGATATCTAGGTATCATTCGTTACCACCAGACATTCTTAATGAAAATAAGGCATTAGGCAAGGTTTTACTTTGATACATTTGGTTAAGTAATTACGTCTTCATAGCTTAATATAGGGTAAGAGTTCATTGAGTTCTTAATGATTATAGTTAGAGACTCATACACCTTACCCAATCCATTTAGGACTCCAAAAATCTTGTTGTGGATATATGTGACATGATGACATATGACACTTAGAGTCTCATAGATTGCTTTGTATTTTAATCCATATATCTATTCCATTTAATTTGTGAGTCTGTAGTTGTCTTTGAAGTTCAACATGCGTGATGAAGAGACTTTGTTGAGCCAACCAAAATTCACGAGAAGAGGGCAGATGATACACTTCATTGCCAATTACTTCAAAAGAGATCTACGAACCCACAATAGGTGTTGAACTCTCGATTGGTTGTTTGAATGGTAACATCTCTATCTTGCACATAAATGGTTAAAGGTGGCCTTATTTTAGCTCTGATCATGAAGTTAAGTAACATTTGACCATAAACAAATGATAAATTGTAGGTGCATTTTTCATTAGGGATATTTTTTTGTAGGTGAATTTTAAGGTCACACATTGATGCTTAGTGGTGGAAACTAATCTGATATGGAATGCCTACAACTCTGTAACCATAAAGGAAAAGATAAATCAAGATTAAAGCTTTATATTTTCATTTCATTGGTACTAAACTGTTACATAGTCTTTCCCATTTATAGGCACACACAATCTAAATCGTAGCCTTGGCTTTCATCTTCTCGCTTATGGTGATAGTATGGTGTAACAGTTATACATTGGGATTGCAAATATATTTTATACCTACACTCAACAATTTTCTGGAAGGGGGCAAAGTTTGAAGAACAGATGAACCCTCTAGTACTATCGTAAGGTCTTCCAAATGTTGAAGATGACTTTTTGAAGTCAACTTGGCCTTTTTCTCATGGCTATAGCTACGGGAAATATTTGTATCAATAGAAAATAAATTGTAGCAGAATAAACTTTATTACAAATTTGTTACAGCATTTCCGTGGTAAATTACAACATATTTGTCACCAATACTTAGTAACAATTGGCTACACATTTGTTATTTAACAATACACTGTGTAACAATATATGTAACAGTTGTTAATAATATTTTGGTAGCAACAAGAGTTACAAAACTTCTCTACCAATTTGCCTCAAATTTACACATAATTTAGTAAAAAATTGCCTAAAATTGCAACAACATATTATGTAACAATATGCAACAGTTGTCCACAGTATTTTTGTAGTAATAATAGCTATAAATATGTAGAACATTTCTAGAAATTTGCCACAGTATATAGTATAATATTGATACAACGTTTTTTACAACATTTATGTAACAAAAATATATACAAACATCTACCAAAATGTGCTAGCAATTTGCAACAGATTGACATAGAAATTTGTAACAAGATTGATACAAGCGGCCAAGAAAAGAATCGTTGCAATAAATTACAAATCCTTACCGTTTTTTGATACTAGTTGGTTCAAATATAGAAAACAAATAAAATGTGTCTATTAGTTTCAAATTGTATTTTGTTCCCAAAATAGTGTATTAAACTTTTTGCTACAAAAAACTTAAACTTTTTTTCAGGGCTTTAATGTATTAAAACTTTGTATTTGTAACTTGCCAAACATTAGATTATATAAAAAAGTATATTAAACATGGTAACTAAACATATATAATCTTATACAACTAGGTGATTAACCCACACTATACGCAGGTACAAAAAACTACACAAATTTAAAATGCAAAAATTTGACAAAATGATATGTAATATTAGACTTTTCTTCTTTAATATTTTTTTATAGTTTCTCCGCTTAAACTTCTAAAAAGTCGTGTGTTGCAACTATAGTAAATTTCAAATTAAAAAAGGATAGCAAAACACTAAATATTATATTTAAATAATAAATATGAAGAAATATATAAGATAACGTTTGTTGGAGTTTATACACATTTAGAAAAAAGTTCAAGAAGAAAATATGATTTATCAATCCAAATTAATTTTTCTTGGTCGAATAGATTTATTCTTTCAATTCCAATTCATTTCACAAACTCTAAATCTCTCGAAGATTTATAATCTATCCATGTTACTTCCTGTCTTGTCTCCATTGAGTTGATTGAGTGTTTCATTCCGTTCTTTGCAAAATTTATTGAGTTGTTTGTTTTCAACTCACAACGTATTATAAGAAACTTATTTATCTATCTAGACATCAATGATTTGATTTAACAGTTTTAATTTTTCTGTCCATTTATGTTTCGATTTTGTTTTTCTTTACTTGTAACGAATCAAGCTCCTGCTGCAAGTTGTTGATATGGTATGTCAAGGCTATTGTTTCATCAATTTTTAAACAATTTATGTAAGTTGATCGTGCTTCTCTTTTATAAATTTTAAGTAACTTCTTTCATATCATTGCTGTCTAACATCACTGATATTATTACATGTAAAGGATTAAGCTCATGATGAAAATTTCTAATATGTTTTGTTAATATTATTGTTTCAAAAGAAGCTGGTTGATGCCTCCATAAGTTTTCCTGACAAAAATGAAACACAACTATTATTCTGATCATTTTTTGATATTTTTGTGATCATACTTCAAGAACTCTCGTGTGTCACCATAGAACTTTTCTTAAACAATGATTGAACCTTCAAGTGCTTAACTTATTCTCATGTAAAATATTTTCTTTCTTCTATTTATGGCTTGATAAGTGTAACTTCACCTCAGTATTGGTGGCCTTCTCTATTTGATGTTTTATCTTGTATCCTTTCAATTTTTGCTCATAATGTAAACTATCAATTTTGTATTCAAGATGTGCAAGTATAAAATATTTGTATGTTACTTCATTACTTTTCTCCTACTATAATCTTTGTAATCCTTAGTGAACTTGTTGTTGATTTGTTCGTGTGTCTTTTTCAACGTATTATAAGTAGTTTTTTTTTTCTTCTATATATGCTCTCTAGGCATCACTCATCTGATTTAACAATTTTGATAACACTTACCTCTCTTTGTTCATCTTTGTTGGGTTCTCGATGAAGAAATTGGTGCAACACCTACAATATTACGTACACGTCTCTCCATCACCAATAGTATTAAATTTACAATTTATGACTATTCACACAATTTTATAAGCATAACAATCTTGCTACCAAAGATCAATTGAACAATTTAGTTTATGAGTATTGTACGCTCTAAAGAAAAATGGTATATTAGTCACCCTAGTTGTACACAAGCTGCAAATATCATGGTCGTTGTGTCCATTGATGCCACATTCTCAAATACCCGAAAAGTCAACATAAAAATCTCCTTGACAATGCAGCTAAAATAGTTAATTTGGTAGATTTTGTTATGTAATTCTATGTTTCTTCTCTGCAAATTGTTGTTCAAATCTTTTTAATTGCGCTTTCTTCAAAAATTCTTTCATATGTATTTTCATTTTTTTCTCTTACAAGCAACAGAAGTCATTCTCAAATACGTTTTCCATTATGGTCGTGTTCATCCCAATATTTCACAGCCTCTTACATTTTCTATAGGACAGGCTTGAGCCAGCCTGCTTTGAGCTATAAATTTAACCTTATGATTACAAACATGTAATCCATCCCATAATCGCCACTAGA
>OVBE01015080.1:0-11695 GCA_900406425.1 Iberis pinnata | reverse complement strand
AGCAGAGTTGGCAGCGGTGAAAGAGCAGTTGGCGGAAATGGCGAGAAGAGATGCGGATCGAGATGCAGAATTGAGGCGAAGAGAAGAGGAGCAGGATGCGGAAATGAGACAAATGAGGGCAGATCACCTGAGGATGCAACAAGAGCTGGATCAGAAGATGGATGCGTTTATGGATAGCATGACGCGCCGTTCGGGGGTAGATGAAACGGTCTCGGTCGGTTTGGGGGGTTTTTTCTATAACAATTTTATTTTAAGTTTCTTTTTTTAAACAATGTTTTGAATTTTAGTTTTAATTTTATAAATATTTTAATTTTAATTTTAATTTTAATTTTATTAATTTTAATTTATAATATTAAAATTATTTATATAATTTTATTAATTTTAAATTAGAATTTTATTAATTTTAAAAAATCTGGTTTTTAATTTCCGTCACAAATTCCGTTGGTAATTCATGACAGAAAATATCGTCACAAATTCCGTGGGAAATTCCGTCACGAATTCCGTTGGAATTCCTGACGGGATATACTTGTCACAAATTCCATTGGGAATTTCCGTCAGGAATTCCGTTGGAAATTCCTGACGGAATTTCCCAACGGAATTTGTGACGAATATATCCGTCACTTTCTGTCGTCGAATTCCGTCAGGAATTCCTGACGGATTTCTTGAAGGATTTCGAAAACTGGCGATTTACATCCGACGGTCAAAATCCGTCACGAATTGGCTGATTCCTTGTAGTGTTACTTTTCGTGGAGTATTCAGATCTTGATAAGATTTTAAATGACGAAGATGGAGGAAGACGAAGAAGAAGGATGAGAAAATCAAGTTCGATTCAGAGTTTAAACGAGGTAATCGATGGAGGATTAGCATTCACACACTATGTACTCACAGGTAATGATTTCTTGAGAACACCAAGAACAAAAGACTAAGATAAGCAACATAGAAAGGATCTTAATCTTGTTCCACTCAAGTTCTTAATCCAATCTATGATTGGTAGATATATTCCCCCACAGTTGATCGTTTTTTGACTCGTTGAAAATCACTATCTTTGTTATTATTAAGTTTTGATTACATAGTTGTTGTTGAAGGTTCGTTTTGTTTATAGAAAGGTAGTAGATATGTCATTTTGTGGGTTGATTTTTGTATAGTATCATTACAAAGGGTTTTTTGTAATAGTAATGATCTATATAGTTTATGTTTTTGTTCATCTAAAAAGTATGAATAATGATGTTTAATGGTAATGATCTAGTTTATGTTTTATGTCTTGCTTTAAAAGTTTTAAGTATTTGAAGAACTCAAAAGGTTACAACTGCCTTTATCGTAAGTAGAATCTTGAGAAATTCTTTGGAATATATGTGTTCAAATTTCAAAAATACCATACACTTTCAAAAGTTAAAATACTATCATTAATTTATTGTTCTCGAAAATACCACCAAAATAAAAAGTGAACTTTAAAGGTTTACAATTTAAATTTTTTGGATGGGTTCACCAAAATTAAATTTGATGTTTAGCTTTAAAGAGGGATATAATTTGGTTTTGGTGAGAATGGCGCTAGAATCTTTCACTTTATGTATTTTTTTCCTGGAAAATATTGATACTAAATTTAGCCATGAAAACCACATATTTAAATCTCATACGATTGTTCATGTGATTAAGAAGTAATTCATTTTTGTTTGTTCTTGTTTAGTTTTGAAGGGGGTAGGGTTATTTTTTGAGGGTCTAGTATTTACATTTGAAGTTGAAAACTATTTCTAATTTGTGGTATTTTTACAAATTAAAAACTTTTGGTATTTTTTCTGAAAACACTCAATTTTTGTGGTATTTTTGAGAATGCCCCTAGAATATTTCACTTTATGTTTTGTCCCTGAAAATATCGAAACTAAAATTGACCCATGAAAACTACTAGTTTAAATTTCATACGATTGTTCATGCGATTAAAAAGTAATTCATTTTGGTTTGTTCCAATTTAATTCAGTTTTGTGTTTGGGTCAGTTTTATTGTTGTACCCAGCTCTGTTGGGTTTGTGGTTGGTGGGGTTGGGTCTATTGTATCTGGATTAGATCCATTCGATTGTTTGGAATTAATATAGAAATATGTTTAAATATTAATCTGAAAATAAAAAGTGTTCATTTACTTTTTTATACCGTGTTCGTTTTATTTTTTTTATATCTTTAATTTAGTATTAACTTAGATTGCGGTATACCTTACGAATTCTCTGTCAGGCTTCCGCCAGTATATAAGTTTAATATACATATATATATATATATACATACATGTATATATATTTAGTCACATATCCTGGAAAATCCGTCACGATTCCGTCAGTAAATATATATTTAGACTTTGAATTTCTAAACCCTAAATGAACATACTAATTAATGTTAGCTATCATAGTAAACATACTAATGTATTAGTTGTGTGTTTCATACTTATAATCAAACTTAAAATGAATTTTCATAAAAATTTACAAAAACATGTTTGATACTACTCAAAAGTGTTTATAATGATATATTATCTTAAATCCTGATGTTCGAAAAAGCAAAACATACATTTACGAATTATCAGTTGAATGTAATTACTAATACTGTATGGACATGAATTCCTAATCATTCATCTACATGAGTAACACTAATCATTTAAACCCTAACCCCTAAATCAATCCCTAAATCAAATTTTGCGGTTACTGACGGATTCTTGACGGATTAGTGACGGGTCCGTTAGTAATCGGTCACAAAACTCTAATTTTTGGCGCGTTTTAAATTCCCAAAAAATTTGAAACATGCAAAAATTTTATTCGTTACTGACGGATTCCAGACGTATCCGTCCGTCAAGAACTCCGATATAAAAGAAACCAACATATTTCTTTTATGATTTAAAGTGATATTATTGATATATTGTGATTATGGGTGTTAGTAAATGTTTGATAAAAATGTTGATTGTTTAGGTTTTAGGGTTTAGGTTCAAGTTTTAAGGTTTATGAAATTTTTTGTTTTTGTTAAGTAATGATTTATTTATTTAGATTGTTTGTTTAGAGTATATGTTAATAATAATAATAACATTTAAGTATTAAATAAAGTTAAATTTTAAGACTATTATTATTATTATTGAAATTAAATTTATAATTATTAAAATTTTATGAATTATAATTATTAGTATTAAAATTAAATTTACAATTATTAAAGTTTCTAAATTATTATTATTAGAATTAAAATTTGAAATTAGAATTATTAGAATTAAAATTAAAATTTATCCTTATTATAATTAAAATAAAATTTATCATTATCAGAATTAAAATATTTTTAGGGGAACTAAAATATTGACCTTAAATTTCCGGAAGCTTGATTTTCTCATCCGACATCTTCTTCTTGGTTTGTTTCTATTTAATTTGATTTTTTTGGCAGTTTTATTATTGTACCCAACTCTGTTGGGTTAGTGGTTGGTACTTGGTAGGGTTGGTTCTATTGTATTTGGAATAGATCTATTGGATTGTTTAGAATTGATACAGAAAAATATGTTTAAATATTAATCTGAAGATAAAAAGGTGTTCATTTTACTTTTTATACCGTGTTCGTTTTACTTTTTATACCTTTAATTTAGTATAAACTTAGATTGCGGTAAACCCTACATTCTCACAAGTATTTAATCGTCACTTTCACCGTAACCTTTAAAGCTTTTATAAACTATACTATTTAATATTTTATAGTAGTTAGACTATAAGAAGGTTTTAAAACCATAAAAGTAAAATGGTAAAGACAATTAACATGTTTATTATAAGATATATGTCACGTTGCTCGTGTAGCTCAGTGGAAGAGCGTCAGTCTAGTCTTGAGAACTGAAGGTCCATAGTTCGATTATGCGTTTGGGCACTTTTTTGCATTTGGAGGAATAGTTAAATCTATTATTTTTACTTTTCGTGGAGTATTCGGATCTTGATAAGATTTTAAATGACGAAGATGGAGGAAGAAGAAGAAGACGAAGAAGAAGGATGAGAAAATCAAGTTCGATTCCGAGTTTAAACGAGGTAATCGATGGAGGATTATCATTCACACACTATGTACTCACAGGTAATGATTTCTTGAGAACACCAAGACCAAAAGACTACGATAAACAACATAGCAAGGATCTTAATCTTGTTCCACTCAAGTTCTTAATCCAATCTATGGTTGGTAGATATTTTCCCCTATAGTTGACCGTTTTTTGACTCGTTGAAAATCACTATCTTTGTTATTATTAAGTTTTGATTACATAGTTGTTGTTGAAGGTTCGTTTTGTTTATAGAAAGGTAGTAGATATGTCATTTTGTGGGTTGATTTTTGTATAGTATCATTACAAAGGGTTTTTTGTAATAGTAATGATCTAGATAGTTTATGTTTTTTTCATCTAAAAAGTATGAATAATGATGTTTAATGGTAATGATCTAGTTTATGTTTTATGTCTTGCTTTAAAAGTGTTAAGTATTTGAATAACTCAAAAGGTTACAACTGCCTTATCGTAAGTAGAATCTTGAGAAATTCTTTGGAATACCTCTATGTTCAAATTCCAAAAATACCATACACTTTCAAAAGTTAAAAAAACATCAATAATTTTTTGTTTTCAAAAATACCACAAAAATAAAAAGTGAACTTTAACGGTTTACAATTTAAATTTTTTGGATGGGTTCACCAAAATTAAATTTGATGTTTAGCTTTAAAGAGGGATATAATTTGGTTTTGGTTAGAATTGCGCTAGAATCTTTCATTTTGGTTTGTTCTTGTTTAGTTTTGAAGGGGATATGGTTATGTTTTAAAGTCTTCTATTTAAATTTGAAGTTTAAAATTATTTCAAATTTGTGGTATTTTTACAAATTAAGAATTTGTGGTATTTTTTGGAAAACACTTGGTGATATTTTTGAGAATGCCTCTAAAATCTTTTACTTTATGTTTTTTCCATGAAAATATCGAAACTAAAATTGACCCATCAAAACTACTAGTTTAAATCTCATACGATTGTTCATGTGATTAAGAAGTAATTCATCTTGGTTTGTTCCAATTTAATTAGATTTTGTGTTTGGGTCAGTTTTATTATTGTACCCAGTTCTGTTGGGTTAGTGGTTGGTGAGGTTGGGTCTATTGTATCTGGATTAGATCCATTGGATCGTGTAGTTTTAAACCTGAACTAATACTGATCGAACGGATTTACACCAGAAAAAGTCAACTATTAATTATTATTAACGCTGTTAAATATGATTACCTTACTCACCACATATTTTTGATTAACACGTTATCGTCTAATTATCTCACTCAGTTTGTGAAGTTGGTTTACAAAGATTCATTTGTCTTAAAATTCACCACAACAGTAACTGGATATCTCAAGAAAAGAGAGCTAAATGACGTTGAAGGAATCAAGAAAAAAGTTATGATATAGGGTAAAGTCACAACCATCTCTGCAGATTCTTCAAAGCTTTATGTTACTTCTGGGATGAAAGCAAAAACAGAGATGCCTATTTAGTCCTTAGAAATGGTGTTCGTGTCGATAATAACTCCATCTCTTTTTTTATATATTCTTAAAGTTTAGATCTTTTGTTGTGAGTATGAGCCTGTTCGTTTACCTGTCGCTAGCGACAGCGACTGGAGATTTTTGTTCGTTTGCATGTCGCTAGCGACAGCGACAGGTCGTTGTTCATTTGTCAGTTGCTACGACCAGCGACAGCAACCAACGATTCAAACCGACAACAACAACAGTGATTTTTGCAGGAAAATGCGTTCCTGCATTTTTTGCAAAAAAATGTGTTTTCGTGTTTTTTGTGAAAAAACCAAAAACCGTTTAAACCGAACCAAAATCCAAATGCTCAGAACTAGTCACAACGACAACCAAACGAACAACACAACAACACATCGCAGCGACAACCTGTCGTTTCGCAGTCGCTATCGCTGTCACAACGACTGAAAAACAAACAACAAAAAGTGTCGCTGTCGCTAATCGCTAGCGACATGTAAAAGAACATAGCCTATCTAATCCATTCCATTATTGAATTTGAGGATTATGATTATCTCGATACTATCAAGATTCTACTAATTTGTGTAAACCAAACGATTATGTGAGTTCAATGATTTGGTCTTGATTTTTTACATTAAAAAGAACTTCAGAAAAACAAATTCTAGAACAAGAAAGAAATTAATTACATTTATAGCCTATTAAGAACTACGTAGACACATAATCTCTCTCTCTCTCACACATTCTTCTTTAACCGGTCAGCAAAATCAAAATCTTGAATCAAAATCACCTCTCTAGCTAAGCTCGATGGAGATTTCCTAACTGGTTGGATTCTTCCCATGCTTATGTCCTTTGTGTTGGCTTTAACTTCCTTTCATAGATCGTGATTGATCTAAAATGTCAATGTGATATTACTCGGTTTTAATCCATAATAATGGGCATTTATGTCTGCTATTCTGCATTATTCCGAGCGTTTTCCTTGCAAATTTGGTATATTTTCAGGATTCTAAGTGTTTGGGTCATTTTGGAGCAAAATGATGCATGTCAGAGCAAATCAGAAGAATTGGTCAAGTTCCAGAACAAGGAGATCGATCGTGCAGTCTGCAGATCGATCGAGCACTTCACTAAAGCATTTCACGATCGAGCACTTATGTGCCTGATTGGGCATTTGCTCCTGGAAAAATCTGGAATAAGAGATTGATCGTGCATTCAAAAGACCGATCGAGCATAATTTCAGAGAGCTCGATCGACCACCCTAGGGGATCGATCGAGCACTCTGCCCGAGATGAACAAGAAAGTTTCCAAATTTTTCATTCAAGTTCTCAAGCTTATCATTTTTATATTTTTAATTATTTACTTTGTAGACTATAAAATCCTGATGGCTTAGGTTTTGTTAGTTACACTTCTTACAATTTACAACACTAGAGCTTTTACAAAGAGGATGATCTGAACCCTGTATTTGGAGTATGAACTCTGATTTTATATATCAATATCCCTATTTATTTTACTATGTGTTCTCTTTGATATTAAATTGTTTATGCTTTGTAATGTCTGAGTAGTTTACTAGTTAGGTTTTAGGGTTTTCTAGGGAAACTGAGTTTGAATGTTAGGGTTAATCATATATGATTGAATTTGTTAGGTTCTTAGTTTAGATTTTTTCTTAATGTCTGAATTAACTTGATCACCTAGTTCATGATAATAGGTTAATAAATACAAAGAGATTTAATTTAGAAACCTAGCCTAATGTAGATGAATAAGTGTTTTTGCTTGCGAGAATATTGTCTTAATTGCTTATGAACAACTGAATCTGAACATTAATACATGATCGAATTAGTTAGATACGGTGAAAGTTTGTTTCTGATAATTCTAGCATAGTGGTTAATACTATGAGAGGAGATTATTCTATTTATGTCTTTCATGCTGAGAACTATTTTCATAGAGAATCCTGCATGTTAACTTTGGCTTTTAAACTTGAATACATATGGATTTCCCGAATGCTTGACGTTTTTATTTTATCGTTTACAACCGATTTTATTTTATCGTTTTGATTCCATTACAAACAACTTGATTATTCTATCTTAGCTTGATTTGAGATTAAACTGAATCGTGTGCTTTCTTGTCTCTGTGGATTCGACCCTTTACTGTACTACTTTGATTTGTTCTCTGCAATATTAGTTTTAGTATTAAATTCTTAACCTTTCAGATTTTTGGCGCCGTTGCCGGGGATCAATAGTGCTTTTTAGTTTTATTAAGAGTCTAGTCTAAGATTTTTTATTTTTACAGTACTCATCTCGTTCTTTCTTCTTGTTATTTTTTACAGGTGCATGATCAGAAGATCTGACAAATCCTCTGAATTTCTCAGCTTTAGTAAGGTAGAACTCGCAAAGTTAGAACGCTCAAACTGGAAAGCTAAGAAAGACGCAAGCTCATCCAATCCAATGGTTGATAACGTTGATCTCAACAATTCTATCGCACCCGAAAGTCAAATTGATCCACCTCTCATTGGACTCAATCAACTGATTATCCATCAAGAAAGAGGAGGACCTAACGGCAATCAAGTACCACAAGGCCAACCAAGAGCTGATGGCAACCAACTACAACCGGAAAAACCCAGTCCCACAGAATATCCATGCAAGAAAATTTATCTTGTTTGGAAATTCGTAAAGAGTTTCTAATCAACGCAATGCTCAGAACCACCCTCTAGTTGGTTCATTCAACAATCCTCTGGAATTATATGCTAAGGAATCCTATCCAGCCCCAACAACCTTAGCGAAAGGAGTACCAATTTCCCATTCAGCTCGTTCAGTTGATCCATAACAACCAATTTAGTGGTTTACCAAATAAGCACCTAATGAATCATATTGACAACTTTGACGACATATGAAGTACTACCAAACTCAATGGGGGTATCGCGCGATTTCATGTATTGCAGCTTGTTCCGTCATTCTCTAGCTGAAAGAGCATTTCGCTGGTTGAAATCTCTACCTGCTGGTTCTATTGTAACTTGGGATGACTGCAAAGCCAACTTTCTCAACCATTTCTTCCACCACTAGGACCAACACTTTAAGGAACAAGATCTCTGGTTTTGTGCAAAGTCCTATGGGATCATTCTATGAAACTTGGGAGCGATTCACGAAGCTTCTTCGTGATTGTTCACACCATGGTTTCTCATATATAAGTCTCCTCAACACTTTCTACAGGGGAATTGACTAGAAATACCAGTTGTCCTTAGATACAACAAGCGATGGAGACTTTATGCAAAAAATTGTCCCAGATGCCTATCGTCTAATAGAGAACCTAGCAATCAGCAATAGCAATCACTGCCCAGAGTTTGATCGTGAACAAAAGCACCTACATCTTCTGCTAACTCTGAAATTTCAGAGATGAAAGTAGAATTCTCATAAATGAAAGAATTCCTGACCCAACTTCTTAAGAATTAAAACCAGAAACAAGTCAACTTTGTTGATGATTCTGAAGCTGTTTGCTTTGCCCTTCAAGAGCAAAACATTGAAGGAGTTGAAAAGGAAGTGAGCTACATTAATAGCTAAGGTCAAAGGGTTTACAATCAAGGGTACAATCAAGGATTTAATAGAAGTTATCCCAATCTATCTTGGAGAAGCACTAATGTTGAAAACTCCCAAGATCAGAACTACCCAACTCAGTAAAAGCCTTTTGTGCATAACTCAATTCCAGGCGGTTTTCAACAAACCTCTCAACCTGTATTTCAACAAGCACAATCACCTCAACCTCAAGTTCAACAAAGCAATTCAATAGAATTAAAGAACATTCCATGTAGTCTATACTCCATCCAGGGTATTTCTCTTGTCGCTCCTTGAACACCTAGTGAATCCCTTGTATTAACAGAGAATTCTACTTTTCCGATATGGGTAAAATTAAAGAACATTCCCTGCAATCTCTACTCCATCCAGGATATTGAACTCATTGCTTCCGGTCGAGGAGAACCAATGCTTTCCAACAAGGCGAGGTTAGACCCTACACAAATGGGTGAAGCTAAAGTCATGGTAGAAATTGAGTTAAGTAAGTCGTTCTCATTGAAAGTTGATGCTACAGATGAGAAAGACAATACACATATGGTTGATATGGAATACTCATGGATTCCCCAAAATGTGGTTATTGTGACCAGTTAGACCATAAGAAAAATAAGTGTTTGCTGCCTCCTAACCCTCCCAAAGGTTCAACGAAGGCGAATGTCCCTCCAAACAGCCCCGTGATCAGTGGTGATTATGTCATAACTATTTCTTCTCCTATGACTGATGCTCCTACAAAAGCTGGTACAACTAATACGGAAGCTACACAAGAAAAGGACCCAATCAAGGATCAAGACATCTTCAGTTTAGAGACACCCGTTGCAATGACCAAAGCTAAATCAATGCCAACTGGATGGACTCAGATAAAATGTATTGATATTCCAGTTTTTAATGAAGGAGCAATTCTTGGCTCTATTTCTCAAGGTGACACAGAAAAATCTGTAGTACAAGGCTTCCAAACTCAAACTTCATCTCTTTCTACACCTATTTAAATGAACTCCGCTACTGACACACTAGTTAAAGATACTAACTCTAGCCCCTTTCCTTCAGAAATTCAAAGCTCCATTGAGACAAATATCATTTTCATATGCTTGCAAAACAATGCCTCAACATCTATCTCTCAGCCTCTTGATCAAAAAAATGAAGCAGGTAATTCCTCGCATTTGCTAGAGAGAGATGTTGAAATAGATGTTGTTTTTCATTCTAATAATAGGTTCGACCAACTGGATTCTATTGAACAAGAATTTCTCGATGATAATGGATCATTAACCTCATCACAAAGAACTCTTAGAGAAAGGCCTCTAAAACCATCATCAAAAATTCAAAAAAAGCAATGGAATGTTGTTGGCTGGGAAAAATGTGGCAGAGGTGGTCATGAAAAATCCCAATGATCATAAACAATCTACTGCTACACCTTTCAATCAAAGCATCGTTACATCCTATTGTAATCTACTTTGGTTTAAGTTCATTTTGTCTTTTCAACCAACCAAATCTCTTTATAACCTTAATAGTTATATTCCTTTGTACTAAAAACTTTCATTTTAACTGAAAATATCTTACAAAAAAACAGTTGGTAACTTGGTTTCATATAGAATCTATATGATATTTCAAAAGTTGAATACATAATTACAAAAAAGAGGATAAAAATATACTAGAACCAATCGAACCAAACAGTTGAATACCCTTCCCTAGTAATGACTAATGACCCATCTTCACAAAGTTATACACAATAATAATTATGTGTAAAGTGGGCAACCTTCAACAACAAGACCAGGTGCAATTGGACAAGAAGCCAAAGGACAACCATCAAGCTCATTTCCCCACCAATCCAAACTCACATTCTCAAGTCCCAAACACATATAAAGTAAAACACCCATAAATGCTAATCCAGCATCCAATGCTCCAGACAGAACATAATTATACCTTTGCCATAGGTTAGGTCTGTACCTAAACACAACAAATCCGGATAAAAATCCGGCAAGAACCCAAGTTGTATAGTTCACTGCTGTTGCAGGTGGCATCGAGCTTGTCGCGCTAATTAAAACTGGCATGTTTATAAGCTTGATCCACTCTTTCTGAGGGAACATCCTTGAGGATAACCATACAAGAACCGGGGCTATAGCTCCCACTAGAAAGAACCAATTAACGGACTTGTATAGACCAAGATCTCCAAAGATTCGGCGTGGTCCAATTAGTCCCCATATAACGGATGCATCGTAGAAGACTTTATCACCTGGACATGTCCAAACAGAGTTCGAAACCGTGTCGCATATGTTGGGGATGGTCTCCATTAGCCACCAAGCCGTTCCGAGGTAAACCACACATGAGATAAGTGTTCCAACAATCTGAAATCAATCATTTTTGTGCAAATTATAAATTATAACATTAAGAAAGTAGTGAAGTAGGAAATACATATTCAGTCCTAGAACCTGTGCCATAAACATGGTTCTAGGTGGAATCTTCATGTAGTGACCAAGTTTGAAATCTTGAAGAAAAGTGATGGCTTGTTGCATGCTTATGTATCCATATACTTTAAAACACATGTTTGCAACTGGATATCCTGGATAAATATACCCTATGATATATTCTGTAATAATGTTCAGTCCCGGCGCCTACAAAAATGTGACAAAAAAACGAACCTTCAAATTAATTTATTAAAAACAATTTTAACATATATA
>OVBE01015079.1:0-11696 GCA_900406425.1 Iberis pinnata | reverse complement strand
AGAATATTCTAGAAAAATCTAGAGAATAGAATATATTTTATGATAAAATCTTACTAATCTATATATTATCTACATACACAAATTAATACAAAAATACAACAAAAAAAAATTGCCACGTAAGATTTTTTTTATGACTAAGCCGAAAATTGCTCTATGTGCGACAAATAAGCAAAGTCACTTCCGATTTAATATATAAGATTAGAATATTTTTTAATTTTTTCTAAACATTGTTGGTAAATATCATGTATTAGAAGTTACAAAACACACCGATGAACTAAAATTACAAGAAAATCAAACTCATAAACTTTCTTCTCTTCTAACTCTAACTCTCATCTCCAAAATCAAATGTTTTTCCCTTATTCTCTACATAAATAACTTTACAGGAGAACAAATATATTTATAATAACTATTCGCAACAACTATTTTCAAAAATAATTTTTCATATAAACCGTACTTAATAACAATGCATCACTTCAAAATAACTTTTCAGAACAAAATTATAATAAAATTGTACTAAATAACTATAAATCAAAATATTAGAAATTATTATGCACATAAACTCTATTGAATATAAAAATAATTTAACTATACAAAATAATTATACCAATTAACTATGCATATAAATATTAATAGATAAACATATTTTGTTCAAAAAGTTGAAGGGTTCTATGCAAATTGTTGGCTCAAGATGTGTAATGTTATATAGAATTGTATATGATCGTTTATATATATCTTTATGCATGCATAGTATTTTAAATTTAATTAATAATTTAGTTAAAAGATAATTATGTCAATATTAGTCTATATTTTTTTGTTAAAATGGTTTCTATTAAAAATATAAGCAATACACCAGAATATAACATCTAATACATGATTCAGCCCAAACCCTATGAACCCAGAAATAATAGCCCAAACAAAAAAATGTCCAAAATCGAAAATGGGCTTATTAGGGCCCAATCAGGCCCGAGCCCATAAAAGAAACTCTAGTTTCCTAGACAAACTATTGGAGAACCCAACAGTAGCCGCCGCCGATGACTAGCTGCGAAGCCCACCGGAATCCGATGGCCCACCGGAATCCGATGGCCCACCGGCAGTTTTCGAAGCTCAGTCACACCAAGCCCACCGTCCACCGCTTTCAAATGAGGAGAGGAAGTAGATCTATTTTCTGCGCCGGATCTGGGAGAGAGAGGTAGGTTTCTGATGGGTGGGGGAGTGAGGCAGACCACAGCGGACCCGGAGAAACCGCAAGGCGAAATCGGGAACGTCCCCACGCCACCGACCGAACCACACGACGACAAAGATCTCTGAAGCCTGAATCACACCCATCTCGAGATCTCTCTTCCCTAGACGGCGCCGCTCCTCATGTCGAACGCCGCAACAACCTCGGCCAAAAGACGCTGCCGCTCAACAGCTTCTCATAATCGGCGGCTCACGGAGATTCTGAACATATCGCCGGCGATAGTTTTGGAGAAATACGGCGGGGATGCATGTAGAGGAGAGGCGCCGGCGTCTGGCTCACCGGTAAGCCTCAAAATCGCGGCGCACGGGGTTTGTGGTCAGAAGAGGTGGGTCTCCTCCTTCGCCGCACTCCGCCGCCTCACCACCGTCTCAACCAGAAGGAGACAAGAGGAGGTAGAGAGAGATAAAAGAAGAGAGAAAGACTAATCGATATAATTGTTATGTTTGAAGTTCAGTCACACCAAGCCCACCGTCCACCGCTTTAATATTAGTCTATATTTTTAATTTCAAAAAATATGGTCTATAATTTTAATTTAATATTTTTAATAGAATTATTCATAATTATCCGTTAAATAAATGTTAGTTAACAAAAAATTCGAATTATACTTTTCTTGCAAATACACTTCCAATAATTAAAACCAAAAATAAGAGTCTTATGATTAACCAAGTCGACACTATAAAACAAACCAATAACTCGTCAGGTGAGGAAACAACTATTTTATAACGTACGCATTGTACCTATAAGTAATTATTACTTTGTAGTTTTTTTTTTTTTGTAGCTTACCAAACGAAAATAAAAAAACATCAACAAAATCCAATCACGGTCTAAAATGATGTTAGTATCTCCATATGCTTGTTGATCAAATAGTAGTAAGAAAAAATACTAACAAAAGGAAACCCTTTTTACCTAGTCGACTCAACAACTATGTCTCCCAACTATATTTAAAAATCATACAAAATCGAATTCGAACATATTAATATAAAATATTTTAGTGGGATCCCTAAACTTACAAAATTTCAATTTATGAAATTTCAACACTTAGATTTCACTAATATATGTTAATATATTAGAAAATATTAATATATAACTAAATAATATAAATGCTGGTAAAATATTTTTGAAATAAATATTATGCTCGCATTACATTATTTTTATTTTATAGATTTTAAAAATGTAAATTTGTTTTAAATTATTTTTTATATTACATATGACAACATAAAAACTATCTGATCGGTGATAAAAACTTTTATCTTTTATAGATTCATGAATCATCTAAAGACATTACAATTTAGAGTCTAATGTATTGATGACGGCTTTTTTGCATTCGGGAACCACCTTGGTTTGTGGTTTATATGGTGGTTTGTATTGCAATTCCAAATAAAGCTCGATGAAAATGTGTGTTATTGATTATGATGTTTTAATTAATTTATGAATTTATAAGAATTTGAATATTAATGGATTTGAAAATAACATGATTTAATGTTAGATTTGGTCTTTTGTATTTTTAACTTTAAAACAATACAAAATTTATTTAAATACAAAGTGGATTTTAGAATTCAATAACAAATTACTGAATTTCAATTAGAATTTACAGATCACTAAACGAATAACACATTATTTCAATTAAAATTTACAAATCATTAAACGAATAACACATGATCTCGTATAAATTTCAAAATCCATTAGAACTCCATAAATAATAACACCCACTAAAATGATCAATTAAATATTTTAGTAATATTATTTATGATTATATATAATTACAAGAATTAAAATATACAAAAAAGACATTTTTCTAAATGATGTTTTTTTAAAAAAAAGAATGTCAAATTTGTTTTAACTTAGTAAAACCTCAAATATGAAGTTATGCTATTCAAATCTAAAATTTTGGAAATTTCATAGTTCTTTTAAAACAGAAAAACTTAAAATTTTAATATTTAAGTTTTATTTTTGAAAATGCTCTACTACGAAATTTTTTACTGAAGAGTACAAATTTTATAATTAATATCAAGCCTTATAAAATTCAAAAAATGACAAAAACCTACTCATGAAAAATTTCTATATATATATATATATTAGTGGTGGATCCACTTGGAAAGGAGTAGAGTCATCTGACTTCGGTTAATTTTAACAATATGCATTTGTAAAGAGTAGATGTTAGTTGAAATAGCACAACTGGTTAGAATATATTACTAATACACCTCATTTATCCGAGTTCATCCACCTTTTGATTTTAGTTTCTTTTTTATTTTCTGTTCAAAATTTTATATAATTATATTTCAATATAACTTCAATATTTTAAAATAATATTGAACTATAATAAAAAATTTTTTGTTATCATTACAAATATATTACATTTATTTTTTCGTCGATAATGAATCGCACCAAACATACCCGAATCACAAGTGAGAGTCTGTATCACTAGATTACGTGTGCTCAACAAATATAATAAATTTTTTAATGTTTAAATAGTATTCTATTATTATAAAAATTAAGTAATTTAAATTATCACCCCGTTAAAATATTTTTTTGGATCTACCATGATATATATATATTGGTAACTAATAGTAAAAAACAACTTAATTATTATTATCTCATGGCGATTATCAATAACGTTGCTATAAATTTTGTAATAATATACAAATCAAATTTTTGTTAAACTAAAAAAGTTAATTTATATAATTTTCAATGAAAAGAAAATATGTTTGGAATTAATATAAGCCTTGTAAAATTCTAAAAATGACAAAAAACCTTAATTCTGACAAATATCTAACTATATATATTTTGCTAACTAATATTATAAAACTAGATTATTTTAAATCTTATGCTGATTATCAAGAACGTTGCTATAAAATTTGTAACAACAGATTTCCAAATAGAAAAATTATTTAATTATTTTTTTCAAACTACAAAGCAACTAAGTTTATATGGATTTAATGGAAAGAAGTTACAGGTAACGTTAAATATTTTATCAAATGATTAGATCTTTAAATTAATTATAAAGTACAATGTTTAGTAATGTCGACACAGCAAAAATATTATTTTTGAATTTGTATGTTTCGGCTTCCAATTAATTTTTTTTTGTTCTCTTGTTTAAGGAAAAAAAAAAAGTGTTTCTTCTTCCTTTCTCTCTCAGATTGGTGGACAAAAAAAAACCTTAGCCTTTTTAGAGAGAGAAGAAAACGGAAGAGAAGAGAGAGACTGAGACAATTCATCAGTTGTTTGCGACTGTAAGAGTGATCGAGATCGGGATCGAGATTCACCCGACGGACGGGATCTCAGCTTCCTCAGTATTACTTCCCTTTCGTCTTCTACTGTCACTCCCAGAAAAGCAACTAATTTTTCCGATAGCTTTCTCAGTGTGACTGCATTTTATCGGAAACTTACACTCTTCCTGGTACGAATCAGACCTTCCATCCTCTTTTCATTTCCCGATACTAGATTTTTTTTCTTGCGTGATCGTTTTCTCATTTTGGGGGATAAACCCTATTTACTTTCTAATTTTCACCTAGTACCAGTTCCTCCTCTATTTTGGGGCTTTTGGAATGGCGATCTGGATTTTCGATTTTATGCTCTAATGGTTTTGAATGTTTAACTCTTCGAGATTATAAACTCTCGGAAGAAAATTCCATGTATGGTGATTGAGTTTTCAAATAGCAAGTCTACGGATATTTAGGGAAAATTTAGAATTGGCTTGGATTTTTCTGCTGATCTTTTGATTTAAGATTTTAGGAAACGATTTGGATTTTCGACTAGTCACGATTGGTTTACGGAAAAATCGCTGGTAGAAAGTAGAAAACTTAGGGATCTGAGCCTACATTTTTGTGGTCCTTAAAATAGCGACGATGGTATACAAATGGCTATACTCTGGTTTTCTGAATAACTCAGTTCTGGCATCTAGCTCCTTTGCTCTCAAAAGCTGTTACTTTTGATTGCCCATTTTTTTCATCTGTCACGATCTCTATCTGACTATTTCTCTTCCTTCATTATTATAATGTTGTTATGTTTATACATGTGAAGCATTATGCATTTGGGTCATCTCTCACTTCTTCCTCTGTTGTTTCTCTAGGATTTTGAATTTCTTTCGTCGGTGGTCTCTGGGTTTTCTCTAAGTAAACGAAATGGGTTCGAGATACCCATCTCATCAGCTCAGCAATGGGTTATTTGTTTCTGGTAAGCTTGAGCAACCGAAAGAAAAGCCTCCAACAATGAGCTCTGTAGCCACGCCTTACACGGGTGGTGATATTAAGAAATCAGGAGAATTAGGGAAGATGTTTGATATTCCAACAGATGGAACTAAATCAAGGAAGTCTGGTCCTATACCTGGTGCTCCTTCAAGGTCTGGCTCATTTGCAGGGAATGCACAATCAGGTCTAAGTGTTTCTAATACCACAGGTCGTATGTCTGGGTCTTTAGCTTCTGCTGGATCAGTTTCAATGAAAAAAACAAACTCTGGACCTTTATCTAAGCACGGAGAGCCTTTAAAGAAATCGTCTGGCCCGCAATCTGGTGCTGTAACACGGCAAAATTCTGGCCATATTCCTGTACTTCCAACTACAGGACTCATAACCTCTGGGCCGATTACATCCGGCCCTCTGAATTCATCTGGGGCACCCAGAAAGGTTTCTGGTCATCTAGACTCTTCTGGTATGCTGAAGACACATACGCCGTCTGTTGTTCACAACCAGGCGGTAACAACCCTTGGTCCAGAAGATGACTTTTCCTGCCTGAAGAGCTTCCCAAAGCCTGTGTTGTGGCTGGTTGTTCTTATATTTGTAATGGGGTTCCTTGCTGGAGGTTTCATTCTGGGAGCAGTTCATAATCCAATTCTCCTCATTATTGTCGCAATCTTGTTCACAGTTGTTGCTGTCCTCTTTATTTGGAACATTTTTTGGGGAAAGCGTGGTATCACAGATTTCATTGCTCATTATCCAGATGCTGATCTTAGAACTGCCAAAAATGGTCAATACGTGAAGGTCACTGGGGTAAGTTATCTTTACATTCTCTGCTACTTGCCGGAAATGTAAATTCGTCTGTTATCATATGATTAACTATAGTTTATAGTCTTTTTGCATGTGAGATCTATTATGTATTGCAACCTTTATATTCGTTTTCATAATTGAAGGTGGTTACTTGTGGTAATGTACCGCTTGAGTCATCCTTCCACAGAGTTCCCAGATGTGTGTATACATCGACATGTCTACATGAATATCGTGGATGGAGTTCGAAACCAGCCAATTCTTCACACCGTCTCTTCACATGGGGAATGAGATCATCAGAGGTTTGTGATTGCTAAAGTATTTTCATTTCACAGAAGAAATGCTACGAATGCTCCTTAACCAACACTTGCTTGTACCATTATTATGTGGCAGAGACATGTGGTGGACTTTTACATTTCTGATTTCCAATCTGGGCTTAGAGCCTTAGTCAAAACCGGAAATGGTGCCAAAGTAACACCTCTGGTAGATGATTCTGTTGTCATTGATTTTAAGCAAGGAAGTGAGCAAGTGTCTCCAGACTTTGTTCGGTGGTTAAACCAGAAGAATCTATCAAGCGATGATAGGATAATGCGGCTTAAAGAAGGGTAATGAACAAAGAACATTTCAACTTATAAAAGCTTTGATCCTGAAACTCTCTCTGTTGGGTTTCATTTTAAAGGTATATAAAAGAAGGAAGCACAGTGAGTGTGATTGGAGTGGTGCAGAGAAACGACAATGTGTTAATGATAATGCCATCATCTGAGCCACTTGAAGCTGGTTGGCAATGGAGAAGATGCACGTTCCCAACAAGTCTAGAAGGAGTGGTATTGAGATGTGAAGATTCATCGAACGTTGATGCAATACCGGTTTAAGTCGCGGTCACCAACAGAGTTTCGGTTTATTGTAATGTGTTTAATTCGTTTCATAATCTTCGTTTATTTGTTAGCCGAGTTATTACGGTTAGGAGTGATGGTTATGGTTATGGTGGTGAGTGTGATTTCATATTCCTAAGATGAGCTAATTGTTTTTTTCTTTTTCTTTTTGGTTTGTATAGCTCTTTCAAGTTCATTGTTATTTCTTGGTAGAACTTCACTTCTTTTCTAAAGGTGTTATGTCATGTTTAAATCTTTCCTTTTGTGGAAACAAAACTCGCCTTCTTTTTCTTTTATTACCTAATTGTTTTCTTTTCATTTATGTTTTATTCGGCAATTTCCAAATATTAAAGTTTTTGTTTTGAAAAAATGCGAACTCTGATACTTTAAATAAAAAAGTTATTAAAAAGAAGTTTAATTCGAAACTAATGGAATGACTTAAAACACAAGCAAAGGCGAAACTAAACCAATCAAGAATGCAATCTATTCAGTTGGGGTGTGTGTTGACTTCTCAACGCATGAAAGGGACTAACCAACGCATTTCCATTAGCTAAAATAATACTTCAGGCCGAACTAATCTTTGCCTGCAACAATATCATACCATTTAGAGTGGTATGTCAACATCCAGTTTAGGTCGGTACACTGTACTAAATAAACTTAATGGTGGTGACCTCATATATCGTTGTGATAAGTGGAATACAAAATCCTAAGGCTCTTCACCAAGCACCAAAAGCATGATATACACTTCTTAACTGGAGTGGGAAAATCTTGGATTCATGAAGTGTTCTCAAGAGCAGACAATGTAGACGACGAGTCATGAAGAATAATTACTCATTTTTGGTGTGTACGTCGATTGTTTTATTGTGACATGAAGCAGATGATGAAAAAAAGTTAGATGAATAACCTCGAATTTCTCATGTACTATCTTCGTATCGAACCATATCAAAAGAAATAATGCTTTACATTCAAGCAAGCAGCTTATGCGAAGAAGGTGTTAAAACAATTCGCTATAACAAATCACAACCTGAGTAAATATCCAATGAAAGCAAAACTAAAACTCGGAAAGAATGCGAAAGAAATCTTAGTGAATCCCACTAAGTATTGGTATATTATCGGGTGTTTAGAGTACTTGACCCACATTCGACATGATATTTCACATGTAGTGGACATGGTAAGTCGCTACAATGAGAAGTCTACAATTCTACAACAACAAGCGGTCAAGCAAATTCTTTGCTACATGAAGAGAATGACTATGAGAATAAGAAAATTGAAGAACTTGTTAGCTTCGATGATAGTAATTTAACTGGTGATTTCGATGACAAAAAGAGCAGAAGAGAGGTGACATTTTATCTTAATGAACATCTATATCACTTGATAATCTTCTAAGCATTGAACTGTGGCTCTATCTTTATGCGAGGTCGAATTCATGGCACCAATTGCAGAATCATGCCAAGCTTTGTGATTGAGAAACTTGTTGAGCGAGTTGACCATAAACGAGTTAAAACTTGTAACCTTTTATGTCGACAATAAGTCTACGATTGCATTAATGAAGAGTCCATTGTTTGATGAAAGAAGAAAGCATATCGATACTTGCTACTATTTCATTCGCACTGTGTCAAGAAGCGGCAGATAATTGTGGAGTTTATCTACGCAAGTAAGCAATGCGCAAATATTCTCACAAGGGCCTTAGCAAGATTTTAGTTTGCAAAGATGCAGAAACTATTGAGAGTGAAGAATTTGAGCAAAGTCACGCTTAAGGGGAGACTATAAGTTTAAAATTTGGACTTTCTTAAATTTTTTTTTAAAAAAATAGCATCACATCGTTCAAATTAGGGGTGAGTGCGGAACAAATACACTGTATTTTTGAGGTATCCGCGATCCGTGATCCGCTCCGCTTCTACGGATAACCAAATTTCTTATATGTTTATGCTATGTTGTTATCCAGAATTTTCGGATATCCGTTAAAATCCGCATATTCGTCAATTTTCCGATGTGTTCCATAGTAAAAGACAACATAGCAAAAAAATGTGAAATATTTAATAAAATTTTACAATTTAATTAACAAAATGAAAAATATGTTATATAAACAATATTTTAGTTTAGTTTTTTTTTAAAAAAATATAGTAATAATAAATTTTATAAATAAGAATCTTTTAATATTATATGAATAGAATACGATATATGCAATTATTTAACTATATAAATATATGTGCGAAACGGAGCGGATCGGATATATGACTTATAAAATTTTAGTATTTATAATTTTCTTTTTGTATGGATATTTAATTTAGTATTTGTTTTGTTTTATAATTTTACGGATATCCGAATTTTCGGTTCGAATCGAAGCAAATAACAGATGAGAACGGATTATTTGTCCAGCCTAATTTAAACACTTATTGGAATAGTAGCCGTCGTCAAAGATTAGTTTCACACTCGAATATAGTTTATAAATAAGAAGATTTATCAAAAATTATTTTCACATTTAAAATGTAGGCTTATCAAAGATTAGTTTAACAGAGCGGACTCATTTAAATGGCAAACTTGTGATTTTATGAATATTAAGGCCCATCAAATAATGTATTTGGGATGAAAATGTTCCGGCCCAACACGTAAAATGACGATGGTGATGTTATGTGTGGCTGTCTCGTCTTCCACACCATTACCTCCATAACCATAAGCTTTCTTTTCACCAAATTCAAAATTAAACCCTAAAAATATTATCAGACAAACAGAAAATCACAAAAAACACCTTTTTTTAAGTTCTTTCTTCCTTTGTCGAATCTCCTTTGTTTTGTTCTGCGTTTCGTTGGATGCTTTGGTTACAATAAAAAGTAGTATGGAGTCGGAGAAGCCTCGAGGTATTGTGATTCCTGCTGTGGCCAGAGCTATGGCGGCTACGTCTACTCTCTCTGGCACGTTTTCCGCAGGTTCTGTTCCGATTCGTGCACCTCTTACCATTGATGACGATGATGATTCTAGTTCTGTGACCGACGAACATAACTCAGCCAGTAGTGACGCTAGTAGTTACAGTACAGTGACTGAGTTAGAGGATGTCGTGATGGGTGGTATTAGGGTTCATAGTCTGCTAGGAGAAAAATCCATTGGAGATGGAAGTGATTTTTCAGGCGGAAGTGTAAATTGCTCTTCTGTGGAAGAAGAGAGTGAGAACAGTGATGAGGTTGAAGAAGTTAGCGAGAGTGAAGTTAGTGAAACTGATAGAGTTAGTGTAAAAGCAAAAGTAATCATTCCCAAGGCCATTTTGTCTTTGGATGATGATGAATTTGACGAGATTCTGCATAGTGATGATGAAGATATCGATGTCCAATATAGGATATTGCACTATGGAGATGTTGAAATGGTTGATGAACCGGAGAGCTCAGATTCTCTTATAGGTGAAGTTTTTTCCACAGATAAATTAAGTAATGCTTTGATCTCCTTTGGAGATGTTGATGAACAGAGGCTAGGTGTTCCACTGGGAGGTTCTAATTATATTAAGGTGAAAAATGATAACTGTATTGAAGAGAGCATAGGATTAGGTGGAAGTTCAAAGCAACTCATTGAAAAAGCCATCTTCAAGGAGGATGGTGGTTGTAGCATTCATGAATTCAATGCTTTGATGAAGCCAGGTCATGTAGAAGGAGTGCTAGATGATGAAGAAGCTGAGGAAGATATGGTCCAAGTGAAAGTTTCTGAAGAAAATAGTCTGCCTGTTGAAGCAGATAACGAATTTGATGAAACTTTCGGCCAGTGTGTCGATCAAGGAGAAGGTCATGAATGTATCAACAAGGAGAGAGTGAACAGAATTGATGATGATAGTTCTTGGGAAGCAGATGGTTTGATATTAACAGGTGAGGGGTCTATCGGATTAGGAAGCAAAGAATCAGGGGATGAAGACACAGATGAGGCAGGAGGACACTGCAAAAATGATTGCACTGCTATTAGCGACTCATATAAACGTGAATGCAAGGGCGAACCTGAAACTGATATGAGTTCGGAAAATTTTGAATTGACTTCAACTCTGGAATATGTAACAACGAGGAACCTTGAAGTCGATGGAGAAATAGATGTTATTAGTGGGTGCGATTCTTCTGATCAAAAAGTTGAAGAAGAGGCTGAAAATGTTGGAAAACAAGAAGTAGAGGATATTAATAGAAAGTTATCACTTGTTGATGAAGATAGAGCATCAATCTTAAGAAGTTCCTCTGAAACGGCCAATGAGAGTGTGGAAAATGGGGAGCAGGGTTCAGAACAAAATCTGTTTGATAGTGAATTATATCAAATCTCAGTGGGCATAGAAGAAACCAGCTTACTGTCAGTTAAAAGTGTAGAGAGAACCATGNTCTGAATCTACTTTCGAGAAATATACCGAAGAATTATCCTCTGATCATTCTGTGCAGTTGATAAGTGAGAAAGTAAAGAAGAGAGTTGAGAAGACAGAGTTCTTGAAAGCAAAGCTCCAGAGAATTATAACAAGAATCGATCTTTGCAGTGAAAATCCAGCTGATACTTATATATTTGGTGAAGAACATCAAACGTGCTTAGGGCTTAATATGCTTCCTCAACAAGAGTTTCCAGATGATCTAGACTTGTCCATTAACATCCTTG
>OVBE01015078.1:0-11697 GCA_900406425.1 Iberis pinnata | reverse complement strand
TTGACACCTAAATACTACATCGAAAGTCAAGTAGTTTAGGATTACTTGCTAGATAGGGGAAAAACCTGTTTATCAAACATCATGTAGCTTATGCTCATACACGAAATGGTTTAGTTAAATTATTAATTAAACTTCTTCCATTAATTGCAAGAACAACAATCATGAGATCAAAACTACCACCAACTATTCGGGGTCATGCTTTTTTGCATGATGAATCACTCATTCGGATAAGATCAAGTGAATATTATAAATATTCTAATTGCAATTAGCATTTGGTCATGAACCATATATTTCTCATCTAAGAATCTTTGGTTTTGTAGTATACGTGTCTATAGCACCACCAAAACATACAAATGTGGGACCACAAATAAGATTGGTTATATATGTTGGTTGTGACTCTCTATCAATTATAAGATACCTGGAACCACTAACTGGTGATGTATTTACATATCGCTTTGTTGATTGTCATTTTGATAAAAAGAGTTCTCAGTTCTAGGGGAGAAAACAAAGAAGTAAGAAAAGATTCAAAATGGGATGTGACATCACTACTTCATCTAAACCCTCCTACAAAAAAATTTGAACAAGAAGCCAGACGAATTATGCAGCTAACCAACTACCTGATGCGTTTGTAATACGAAACGGTAACTAAATCACATATCCAAGCTGCAAATGTTCCCACTCATAATAAAAGACCACAAGAGCATGGAAAAGTATATGACACTCGTGAATCTAGAGTACGCTTAGAGTGTGGTAGACCTATGGATTCTAAAGATAAAAAACCTAGAAAACGAAAGGAAGTTGAAAAGCTTGATAGTCTCCAAATAAAAGTGAATGTTTTGGAAGAAAAAATCACAAGACTACGGAAATACTGAGAATCGTGAACCGGAAGATAATAATGAAATTTCTATCAAATACATTCATAACAAAAGAATATGGGAACAAAATGAAATGGAAAATATTAATGATGTCTTCCCTTATCTATTACCAAAAGAAATAGAAGAGGTAAACAAAGATCTAGAACCAAAATATGTATATGAATGTCAAAAGAGACACAATTGGATTAAATGGAAATATGCAATACAAGTCGAGCTTGATTTGCTTAAAAAACGAAATGTATTCGGACCCTCTTGTTCTCATACCTGAAAATGTAAAACTAGTTGGATACATATGGGTTTTTGTAACAACGCGAAATGAGAATAACGAGATTATAAGATACACAGCTCATTTCATAGCCCAAGCTTTTCCTAAAGAACTCGAATTGATTACGAGGAAACATATTCTCTTGCCATGAATGCTATCACGTTTAGATTCCTAATGAGTATAGTTGTTAACAAAAATCTTGAAATGCGTCTTATGGATGTCGTTACATCGTATTTGTACGGATCACTAGGTATTGATATCGATATGATAATTATCGATGGAGATAAAATTCCATAAGCATTAAGTTCTAAACCTAAAGAGATATATGCAATAAAATTTCAAAGATCATTATATGGGTTAAAACAATTTGTATGAACGTGGTACAATCGTCTTATTGAACACTTAACAAAAGAAGGATATGTAAACAATCATATATGCCCATGTGATTTCATTAAAAAACAACACATGGATTTGTAATTATTGCAGTATATGTTGATGATCTAAACATTATCGAATCTCGAGAGGAAATGCCAAAGGCATCATATTATTTAAAAGGAGAATTTGAGATGAAAGATCTCGGACATATAAAGTATTGTCTAGGCCTTCAAATTGAGCACTCACAAAAGGGTATATTTGTGCATCTATCCACATATATGAAAAGAGTGTTAAAACATTTGGAATGTATAAACTCATCTAAGTACTCCAATGGTCGTTAGATCACTTAATGTTGAAAATGATCCTTTCCAACCACTTGAAGAGAATGAGTAGATATTTGGTCTTGAAGTACCATATCTAAGTGCAATAGGAGCTCTTATGTATCTTGCAAATTTCACTAGGCCTGATATATTGATAGTAGGCTTTTTCAGTGATTTTTAAGTCAATTCCTAATGCACTATCATAGTCATTGCAGTACAATAGGTATCAATATAAATCAGGACAATTAACGCACTAAAACCTATACGAATCTAATTCAGTCTAAGCCATAATAGATTTTTAGTTCAAAGATAGCATTCTAAATTAAGCATTAAACATAAAAGTCAACTAAAAGTCAACAAAATTAAGCAAAAGTCAACTAAAAATTAAAATATAAATCAAGATAAAAGACTAAGCAAATGGGCAAAGGCAATTGACTCGGGTGATCAAATAGTATTCTATGATGCTAATACTCACTTTCAAGTGCTAATCTTTGGTCTAGAATTCTCTTAATTAGACTAATTTACTCTCATGACACTAATCTCTCTCTTAATCATGTAACTAAAAAATGTCTTGGATGATTACACAATTAGAGGCAATAAGATCTAATTCACGATAAACCACTAAACTAACTATAAAAATCTCTTGGATAGTGTCATTTAGAAAACAATAGTTGGTTCAAGAATTTCATCGAACACCTTTCGAACATAATTCATCCTATGATCTAAACTTGAATGGCCAAAATTTTTTTAGCATTAAGCACACATATTGAATAAAGATCTAAGCTATTCAACTCTCAAATATCATATTCAATCATCTAATCACCCTAATCTACCTTACCCATTTACTTAGAAATGAACTATTCACTAATCATTGATAAAACACAAGTTCTAATGATGAAAATGTGTGAAATCATAATTAAAAACAGAAAATAGAAGAAAATTAATAATCAAAACAAAGATCAAATTTCAAATTAAACAAAGATCAAACTTCAAAATTTTGACTAAATTGGTCTGGGATTGGTTTGGCCTGACCGATCTGGCAAACTGATCTTGGTCTTCGGTAAGTTCAACAATATGGGTTCGGTTTGGCTTGGCCGATCCACCAAACCGATCCAAGCCCCTGGTTTTTGCAAATCTTGAGGATCGATTTGATTAAGCTGATCCATATAACCGATCCAGCTCTCTGATTTTTCCAAGTCTTTATATCGGTTTGATTCAACCGATCCGGCAAACCGATCCTACTCGATTTTCATCTTTTTCTTGAATCTTTTGATCTCCTTGATCCATGCTTTTAGTTCCTCCACTTCTATCACCTAATGAGATGGAATGCAATGCAAATGCATGCTAAAATAACCTATATGCATATGATTCTACATATAATGAATGTTAAATAAGAGTTAAAATGCATCAAAATCATAATATATCATATATCATTTTCCATGAATTTTTTAGCAAGATTTAGTTTGTCCCCTACTCGAAAACACTGGAACGGGATTAAAACATGTTTTTGTTATCTACAAGAGACTATGGATTTAGGATTATTTTATAGCAGAAACTCAAATGGCCAAATGATTAGTTTTGCAAATGTAGGATATTTGTCATATTAACATAAAAATCGATCACAAATTGGATATGTCTTCACGATCAAAGATATTGCTACATCATGATGTTCCCAAAAACAAATATTTGTGGCTACTTCCTCAAACCATGCTGAGATCATCACACTTCATGAAGCAAGTAGAGAATGTGTATGGTTAAGATCAATCAGCCAACACATTCGTTCAAGTAGTGAAATCTCTAACAGACAGAACCAACAATCTTATACGAAGACAATGTTGCATGTGTTTCACATACGAAAGAATGATATATCAAAACTGATAGAAATAAACATATCTATCTACAGTTCTTTTCATACAAAGAGATTAAAGTGAAATATGTTCAATCATGCAACAACGTCGTAGATTTCTTCACCAAATCGCTACCTACCTTGATTTTCAAGAAGCATGTTCACAATATTGAAATCACTTATATTTTTGAAAAATACCATACTTGAGTGTCTGTAATCGATACATCACAAAATCAAAATTATTCTCTTATTATTCTCTCTTTTAGAATACTCTCTCTTTATTTATTTCTTTTTAATCAGATTCAAATATCCACTGATATAATAATTTAATCTTATATAATATTTATTCATCCATATAATTATATATATATTCGAGAAATATTCTTCAAGAAATATTGATCTGATAAATCATAAATGAGTTAAAGTTTCTCAAAACAAAAAATCATAATGATAAGAGACTCTACTAAAGAGAAGATGGTGTCACCTAACCAACAAGCCTCACCTACTTTATAAACACATGAAAAAAATTGAGTAACCCCACACGTATACACTCGTATTAAAATTTATCTTGATAATTTAAAGATTTTTATAGTATACCAGATAATATAAGTTATACCTTTAGATATTTATAAGAATTAGGAGACTTATTTATTTTTGAAATTCTTTAATATATAATTAGTTGCACTTATAATTGTTATGATTTGTTTTGAACCTTAAGATGCATTACTATATGTCTATATATATTATTTTTCAAAAAAGAAATGTATGTTATATATAACCTGCTTTTTCATTGATAAAAATCAGATTTGAATTAAAATTTACTATTAAAATAAAGTATAAAGAAATTAATTTTCATAATTAAAAAAATTAATTTGCATTATAACTTTAAATATAATAAAACGGTGAAATAGGTACTAAATCCCAAAATACCATAACATGAAAAAATAAACAAAGATCAAATTTTATATTTTAATTTAACACTAATAAATTATAATTAATTGAATATTGAATACGTTTACTTAAATTATTATTAATAATTATTTTGTAATTTCCAAAAAAGCTAAAATTATTTAATTATAAATTTTCAATTAATGTAACGATCAGAGCCGGTCTTGAGCCCAAGCAGAGCAAGCATGCGCTTGCGACCCATTTTTTAATTTAAAAATTTTAGTTAAGAAAACAGCCCATTTTTTGAAAAATATATTATTTTGACCTATTTTTCCATTGTAGATTTTAAAATCTTAGGACCGCCCTAGTAATGATATATGACAATTTGATGTATCTTAACGTGTCGGTCATTATGGTGTTGTGATGGTTTGCATAACTCTGGATGGTGGATCGAGATTGAGGTGGCTCAGCCTCTAGAGTGGTTCAAGGAGCGTCCTTAGCATCCAATCGTGTGTAGGAACTCGTTCCTTGTAGTTGTTCCAGTTACCAGGCGTATCAAAAGCAGATGTCTACGGACAAGAGTGCAGATGCTTATGGAAGACCTGCATCCGTTGGGTTCGAGAATGTGTCATTTGACAATTTATGGTGGTCCCACTCTTTTTTTGGTCGAGCCCATATGTGTTATATTATTGTGTTGGGCCTTTAAGTATGTTTGTCTAGTTTTAAGTTTTAAATATTCTAGTTTGCGTAATATTTTTTATATATTAAATTTTAGAGTTATTAAGTTGTTTCTTTTATCCAAAATTTACCAAGATATTAGATTTTACTACAATTTGGATGTTCTTGATAAGAACTAAAAGATGTGAAATATACAAATCCACTTAATTAAAATGATAAAGGAATTAGGCTGATTTTAAAATCTCATTCCCTTTGAGTGTTTGACCACAAAATTTAATTCCCCAATCTTTATTATACATCTAAATAAAAAATTGAATTCTCTTCTTTGACTACATCCAAAGAACAAAATCTTTTACAAGTGGGTATTTGTGAGGCTATGAAGCCCAACCAAATAGCCTTCTCTCTCTCTCTCTCTCTCAATTACCCAACATTCCACAACAACCACACAAATTCGTAACTCTTACTCAAAACCCAAAGAAGCATCCAAACTCGATCCTCTCACCTCCACCTCACATTCCCCGGCGCCACCATCACTAACCTTCTCTGGTCTCCTGAAAATCAAAATCCATTATGTACACTCCATTTTCTTCATCATCAACATCACCATCTTCATCATCCTTGTAGATTCTCATCCCATACATCTAATTCCTTTTTCTCCATATCTCCGATATGACTCTTCCTTATTGTTTCTCTTCTTCGGTCAGAAACCATTCCCTTCTACTTAAGAATTATCATCTCTGCATATCTAGATCACCTCTGGGTTGTTTCTCTCCCAAGGAATCTCCTTTCTTCAATAAGAGTAGTGCCCTCTTCCCTTCTCCGCAGAAACTCACTTCTCTTCCCCTGAAACTCCCTTGTCCTTTTGCAAGCTTCTCTTCTTATGCGGATGCTGAGGGAGACGAGCAACATCATGGCGATCAACAGATACATAATTCTCAAGAGGCCTCTAGCGAATCAGATGGAAAAGGTAATGCAGAGGCTACTGGAGACTTTTCTGGAATGGCTCAAGCCTTTCACATTTCGTCCAACACAGCGAGGGCAATCTCCATAGTCATAGTCTTCGCTGCTCTATCCTTTCCATTCTTCATGAAGTCCCTGGGGCAAGGACTGGCTTTCAAGACAAAGCTTCTCTCTTACGCCACTCTACTCTTTGGTTTCTTCATGGCCTGGAACATTGGAGCTAATGATGTAGCTAATGCCATGGGGACTTCCGTTGGATCCGGAGCACTAACCATCCGACAAGCTGTGATGACGGCTGCAGTTCTTGAATTCTCAGGAGCCCTTTTGATGGGAACTCACGTGACAAGCACGATGCAGAAAGGGATTCTCATGGCTAATGTGTTCCAAGGGAAAGATATGTTGCTTTTTGCTGGTCTCCTCTCTTCCTTGGCTGCAGCTGGAACTTGGTTACAGGTAAGATTGAGTCAAACTAGAGAAGGTAATGGAGAATAAGATTTGTGTAATCTTGAATTTTTCACAGGTAGCTTCTTACTATGGATGGCCAGTATCGACTACTCACTGTATAGTAGGATCAATGGTTGGGTTTGGGATTGTTTACGGAGGAGCTGGTGCTGTTTTCTGGAGTTCTCTAGCTAAAGTGGCATCATCTTGGGTTATCTCTCCTGTAATGGGAGCTCTTGTTTCCTTTCTTGTCTACAAGTGCATCAGAAGAGTAAGTAAAAACATATAACAAATTAAACCGAGTAACAAACTTTGTGAGAACTCAAGCTTTTGTTTGCAGTTTGTTTACAGTGCACCAAACCCGGGACAAGCAGCAGCCGCAGCTGCTCCTGTAGCTGTGTTCATAGGTGTTGCCGGAATTTCGTCAGCTGCATTTCCTCTAAGTAAGATCTTTCCAATAGCTCTATCACAAGCGTTAGCATGTGGAGCAGCAGGAGCCATTATCTTTGACAGAATCATCAGGAAACAGCTCGGTCACCTTCTGGCTAAATCAAAATCACCGGAAACATCTCAAAACCAGCCCAAAACCATTGGTTTCCTCTCTGAGATCGCAGGTCCTACAGGTACTCAGTTAGAGATAGTCTACGGGGTCTTCGGCTATATGCAAGTCCTATCTGCTTGCTTTATGTCGTTCGCTCACGGAGGAAACGATGTCTCCAACGCAATTGGACCATTAGCTGCCGCATTGAGTATCCTCCACGGCGGAGCAGCTGCAGGAGGCGGCGAAATCGTGATTCCCATGGACGTTCTAGCCTGGGGAGGATTTGGGATCGTTGCGGGTCTGACGATGTGGGGATATAGAGTGATTGCAACGATCGGGAAGAAGATCACTGAGCTTACACCGACAAGAGGATTCGCAGCGGAATTCGCTGCAGCGTCTGTGGTTCTGTTTGCATCGAAATTAGGGCTTCCGATATCGGCGACTCATACACTCGTTGGAGCAGTAATGGGTGTTGGATTCGCGAGGGGGCTTAATGCCGTGAGAGCAGAGACGGTGAGAGAGATTGTTGCTTCGTGGCTCGTCACCATTCCGGTCGGTGCCACACTCGCCGTACTCTACACTTGGATTTTCACCAAGATCTTATCTTTTGTGTTGTGAGTCTCTGTTTCTGATACCAAGAACATGGAATTGATCTTCTTTCTTAAATGTTGGCTTGAGTGATTCAAATCTTAAAAAGAACCCTAAAAATAAAATACTCTTCTTGATTCTTCTGTCTCATCTTTTCAATTCAGCGACGTTTACTTACTTTGAAAACGTCTTGTTGTTTATTTCCTGATCGTATAAATTGTTTTAGCGTTTTATATGTGAGACGCGCGCATCTCTTGCTTTTCTTACACGCGTCTTGAGTGATTTGCTTCTTAAAATACGAAATTACCCTTACACGAATCCGATGTCGAATTAAAAATTTGAGGGTATATACGTCTTATAAAGAAATTAGAAATATCTCCTCTGTACGCTAATCTTTGGTTCTGATTCTTCCTCCTTTGGGTTTGTGCTCTCATGGCGGCGGTTATCGGTAACGTAGCGTTATTACTTGACGTTAACTCTCACCGTACGGTGATTACTGATCGGAGGATTCGTTTGACGGTGGTTGACGTCGTTCTGAGTTTACCGAAGAGAGATTCGCACAGTCACGTTTCTTACTACGCGGCTCTCTCCTCCAATAAGCCTCTCGAATCGGACGGCGAGCCTCGGATTCGCCGGTTATTTACTCGCAGTAAGTCGAATTCCAAGGCTAACGCCCTCGATTTCGATGACGCGGGATCCAGCGACGAGGAAAGCAGCGACGGTGGTGATGGCAGAGAGACTGACGAGGAAGAGAAAGCTTACGATGTAGAGAAGGAGATGAAGAGGAGAGCCAAGGAATTGCAGGAGATGAAGGAGCTGGAGAGGAAAGCGGAGGAGTTGCAGAACATGATTGATGAAGAAGGGGAGGATTCAGAGGAGAAGAAGAGAATGAGGGTGAAGAGAGAGCTCGAAAAGGTGCTTCTCACTCACCTTTATGTTGATGCTATTGGGACAAAACTTCTCAATTTTTACACTAGTGTGGAGTTGAAATGCTCCTGAATGTGAGTTTTTGTGATAGATTTAAGTGAAGAACACTCTCAGATTAGTTTAGTTGTCTTGGTAAGGTTCAACTTGGAAGTTTCTAAGTATATATGCTCATAGATGTGATTGGTGGTGAGAGCAGGTAGCTCAAGAGCAAGCAGAGAGGAGAGCAACTGCAGAATTGATGTTTGAATTAGGTCAAAAGGCTTACGGTAAAGGCATGTATGGACGAGCAATTGAGTTTCTTGAAGGAGCTCTTACAATTATCCCAAGGTTAACACTTTTTGGTGGTGAGGTTGGTTCAAAAACACCATTTAGGTACCTTTTTTTTTTATTTAGAAAAAAGTATTGATTAGCTAATCTTCTATGAGGGATTGATTTGTCAGATTCAAATTTGGTTAGCTATGGCATATGAGGCCAATAATCGCCACGCTGATTGCATTGATCTTTATCAGCAATTAGAGAAGAAACACCCGAGCCCTGGTATTCGCCGTCAAGCTTCTGAACTTAGGTATATCTTGCAAGCTCCTAAGCTCAAGATATCACAGGAGGAAATGGTTACTATACCCATGATTGGTTCAAGCTACGACAGGTAAACAAAGGGTTGTTTTTGTTTTGACTTGAAATGTTAGCTAATACATATCAACATCATTTGAAATAGTCGGTGTGTGTTATGTACGCAGCTATGCAGTAACATGGAGTGACAAAGACAGAGATAAGGATCGGCGAATGAATGAGTCAACTACGAATCAGCTTAACATGAGTCAAGACTTTCTAGGAAAGCTCCTGGTTTGGCGGCCACCCGTCGGTATGGAGAACAACCAAGTCTTTTGGCTTGCTTTGACTCTATGGTTCGGTTTAGTTGGAGCAGCACTTTTCTTACAAAGATAAGTATAAGAAAGGAAGAACCACGACATGGCCTTTCATTTATGGTTTGGTAACGTTTCGTCTCCATCGCTTGCCTTGAAATTATATGTATAAATTTGCAAGGTGGCGATATTTCATTGTATATAAAGTATTTGACGTCCGGAAATGTATCACTTTGTTCTGTATTACTACTGGTTGCGTTTACAAAAAGAAATTTTAGGATTTAAAAATTCGGATAGAAGATGGAGTATAAGAAAAAGAAGAGGCTAGATTTGGTCTTTTTTTTTAAATTCGTTAAATCTGCAATGTGGCCGGCGATTTTAATTTCTCATTAACTCGTGAATTGATTAAAAGATTAAATGAGACGATGTCTTTATTAATAATTGCAGAAGGATGAGTAGATATGTTTAGACTACATGATCCTGGTATCTTTCGAAGGTCATGATTGATATGATTGTTGAAGATACTCTTGACCTGACCCTAAAGGTATTAGAATACTAGAAGGGGTGTAACATTTGTTGTATTTCGGATACTTCTCCTCCCCATTCTCTTATTCTGTCCTCAGCCAGTGCAGCCTACATAATAAGAACACATTAGAACAACATATATATAAGTTATTAGTTTTAATGTTTTTGATAACTCACCTCTTTGTCCCAATTTGTTTTGCAAATCATCCACGTTAAGACTATTGTTTGGACCACGGTTCCCGTCAACATTCCGCACCATATCCCCTAATAACATTAAAGATATATGTGGAATTTGACATTTTAAAAGGTTAGTTAATTAACAAGATTTGAGTTGAGTGTCATTACCATAACGCCAAAGTCAAGCTTGTATCCTAACAATAGACCAAATGGTATTCCAAACAAGTAATAACATACGATGTTAACATAAGCCACCAGCTCCCACAGCCACTCCTGATATATAATTTAGTTTATTATATGATCAACCGAGATTAAATATTAGGGGTGGATATTCAGTTTGTTCGGTTCAAAAATCTTAAATTTCAGTTTATTCGATTGATTTTGGAAAATTCATGTTTAATTAGATTAATATAGTATAAAATAAAATTATTGCTGAACAGAAATAAATTTGGTTTGGTTCCGTTAAAATGGCAAGATTTAGCTTGGATGGGTTGATTACCTGATAAGACAGGTTGGACATTGTTGATAGCAATAGAGAGTGAAAGTAATGGTGTAAGTTGTTTAACAAGAGTGATGACTTGTTCGTCTCCAACAAACAATGATGGATAATGATCTCTAAAGATGAATAGAGTGGCTGCTACCATGAATCCAATAATCATCGAAATTATCGCTGCCACCAATAGTGAGAATTTTGCGGTTCTCGCATGGTTTGCACCTAACTCATTTGACACTCTCACACTACACCATATTTTTGATTATTATACTACGACAAAATAGAGGTTTTAATTAAGGACAAAAAGTATTGAGTTTTGCACGTGTTTACCTAACGGCTGTGTTCATCCCAATAGAAATCATGGCACTCCATCCCAAAATGTTCATGCTTCCATACATTACATGACAACAGATGGATATTATCAACTAATAATATTCATCCTTACTATTTGCATTATGCAAAGTTTAAAAAATGTAGACCATGTGGCCATATATGACACTCGTTTTACTTTATTGTATATATTTATAATTTTCTATAGTTAAATGATCAAAATAAAAGTAAATCGTTTTAGAGATATAAAACAATTATAAAAACAACATGTCTCTCTCTCCTCTACGCTTTTTTCCTTTCTCTCTCTTCCAACCACCACCGCTCGGACGGTTACTCCGGCGGTTTCTTCTTCTTCTCTCCACGTTTGGAGACTTAACCGCTCTTAGTCGGTTGTTTTATGCGGGTTTATCTCTCTATTTAAATCATGCATCGCTATTCTTCACTCTCTTTTCCGAAAAATTCACTCCGATTTCAATCTCTCGAATCTTCATGTCCGGTTCTGTTCGTGCGAAGATGCAAGATCTCAATTTGGGTTTGGATGATGAATTGATTCACATCTCCTTCGATACGTGTAATCAAGCTTTGGCTCTCACACAACACAGTTT
>OVBE01015077.1:0-11697 GCA_900406425.1 Iberis pinnata | reverse complement strand
TATATATATATATATATATATATATATATATAATAAGGGTTCAGAAATCTTCTCCAATTACATGTTGAATCTCCTCTCTCTCAGTAATTCTCTCAAAATCTAAAATAAAGTTTGGTTCTGAAAACCTAAAACACAATGTATTTATAAGCTAAAAAATAAAATAATAAAATATGGAAAACTTGGATAATCTTGAGGACTTGATTGCAAATTTGGAAAACTTCTTCTTCTTCTTCTCGGTAGAAGTGCCCGATCGGGCAACTCATATTTCTTCACGACTCTTCTCTTCTTGCCCGATCGATCTCAGTCTTCTGATTTTTCCAGGGACAAATGCCTGATCGGGCACATGATCTTCCTGATCGTGCATTACTTCTTTATTATGCTCATTCTTCTGAAACTCCTAAATTCTTCTGAAATGCATCGTTTTGCTCCGACTCGACCCGAACACTTAGAATCCTGAAAATCTACCAAATATGCAATGAAAACACTCAGTATAATGTAGAATAGCAGACATAAATGCCCACTATTATGCATCAAAACCGAGTAATATCAATAATTAATTAACATCATACAATTTTATAAATAAATATAAAATATCCATCATTTAATTATAACATGCAATATTTATTAATAAGACATTATTTTATGATATAAATTACATTATTGTAAGTATATTTATGCTTAGTCTCCGTTTATATTTGATATTTGTTTGTATTTTTTAAAAATTTATTTAAAAACATATAGATGGAAAAATAAAAAAAGTTGTTGGTGCCTGAATCAAAACATAAAAAGGTTTCAAATTTGATCATGTGTGAAATTTGATCAAGGAAAAAGATTAGCGTTAAGAGAACGAAAATAAAATATTGTTAACAAATTTAGAATCCATCAGTAATAGTAATTGTAATAATTCTCATCTAGGCCTAGAACTATCCAAGAGAAATAAGAGAGAGTGACCAAAGTCTATGGAAAAGGAACATGGCCGAGAAGACGTATAAGGCCAAAAGTAAGTCAAGATGACTCGAGCTACGATAAAATGGCCAAAGCAAGGATCATTTGAATAATTCATTATTTAAAATATTATTATCAAAAGGATTAATAAGATTGTGCAAGCCAAAGAAAAAGTTTGGCCGAGAAAGTTGAAATTGCCGAAAACTACATTTTCGGTAAAATAAGGTATTTAAGCTATATTATGGGAGAAGGTCAAGTAGAATGACTAAGTGAGGATATAAATTTATAATTATTTTCTATAATATAATTTAAAAAATACTTAGAAGAAAAATAGACCAATGCGAAACCAACACCACCTACTTGCACAAAGATCGTCTGGGATGGCTCGGTTCGGTAACTTGAATATTTCCATAAAACTAAGGATCAATGAGAGATAAACCTAAGTATTTTATATGAATTAAAAATGGTTACATACGATCCTAAAGAATTGGGGAATCAAAGGGTTACACCTCCTACTTAAAGCATCTACAAATCAAATTTCTACACTTAGCTAGTTTTGAACATGTGGACATGATTGGACCAAATAATTAGTTCTGAAGCTATCCACGAGTTTAGGGAAGCTAAATCTGATTAAGATTGAGTCAAGAATGTGGTGGCAATCCTACAGAAGCTCCCCAACCTTCCCTTACACCTCAAGCTTCTTAGAACACCTTAGAACCTCTTAGGTGTCATTTGTCTACAAGGCTATTTTTGAGCAACCTTGCTACCAAAACCATGTGGAATCAACCTGGGAATTTTGGTGGCTTAAATTACACCTCATGATGGAGGTGAAACTCCTACAGATACTTCCCAACTTTCTCTTACACCTCATGCTTCTTAGAACACCTTAGAACTCTTAGGTGTCATTTTCTACAAGGCTGTTTTTGAGAAACGTTGTTGTCCAAACTATTTGGCATCAACCTGAGAATTTTGGTAGCTTCAATCACACCTCATGATGGAGGTGGAAGCACCTCTGGTCGCCACCAAGCAGCCCTTAAACCTCATGCACACATGTTGGCCTTTAAAGCCATCTTTGTATCCAGTGTGAAAGGTCTCAAACAAAGGGAGTGTCTTGGTATATTAGCCATGACACTAAGCTTCTTATTACACATCTCATGCTTGGCTAACTCCCTATATTAGTTAGGGGTCGAGCTCACTTTCATTCCACACCAAAGTCTCACCAAAAACCATACCAAAGAGAGAAAAAGTTCTTAAAGCTTTAGGAGCAACCTTTCTGGAGCCAAGTCTAGCCAAATAATTGTAAGTTAGGCAATGTGAAATGGCACATGGTTAGATTAATTTATAGTTTATTCTTTTCATTAATATTCAATAGAGGTTTAGATTTTGTACTTAGTCATTTTTTGCTTACCGTTATAATGCCCAATTTTCGATAGAATTATCTTACATGGTTATTAGGTTGAATTGATTAGTGCATTATTAATCCGTAATAATTCCCAATTTTTGGTAGAATTATACTTACATGGTTAGTTGGTTATATTGATTAGTTAATTTATTAAGCAGTTATAATGCCCGCTTTTCGATAGAATTATACGAACATGATTATTAGGCTAGATTGATTAATCGATTATTAGGCCGTTATGATGCTCAATAGTTTATTTAATTATTTGTTTGATTGCGTTAATACTTGATTGAAATAGACATGCTAGGGATGCACGTTGATTATTGTGATGATTATCGAATATGCATATGTTAGTATTGCAAGTTAGGTATGGTGATGAGTAATAATTATGCATGATTATCTTAGTAGTGTTATTACATGTTAGAAATGTTAATGCAGGTAGGAATTATATGATTATTGATTATACTCATGTTGATGAATATGTATGTGACTATGTAATTAACACGTTAAATAGAAAATTGAGATTTGGGTGTAGGAGTGTTATGTCCTCAGGGTTTGGTTAGGGAAGTTGTGAGAGAATGCACTCATAACCAGGTCGAGTGACATAAGATACCTACTCGCCGTTATTCGGTTAGTGGATTGTAGTGTGTCTACCTTCCATGATCGATGGTGGTAGTTGATGTCTGATCTCCATTTTTTCGAGATGGTTATCGACCCTCCCAAGACCTGCATGGCGATGCACTCATTGGCGTCGTGAGTGAGACGGTTGGGGCATGATAGGATTGTACCTGCTCTGGCCTGTGTGGTAGAGATGTGGTTAGGTACATCACCTTGGGTGAGATCAGAATCAACGTATTGCCGAATTATAAACGAAATGTGAAGTGTATAAACGTAATCCCTCGTGATGGAGGAAGGGCCACACAGGAAGAGTGAAGGGTCGTGCTGATGGGTTGGACACGGTAGTGGACCGTGGTTACTTGGTGGTGATAAGTAATGAGTAGTGATATCACGTTTATTATATTTGCATGCATTTGATTATTACATTCGATTGTTGTGTGTTAATTATTATTTTGGATTTTGGTTGGAAGCATTATCTTTATCTATTGATGTTTAAAGACCACATTCTTACTAAGTAATCTTAGATTATGTATAATGCTAATTTTTGTTACAGGTAACCTTAGCGGGACAACTGATATCACTCGATTTTGGTTTTTTTAAGTGGGTATTTATACTTGCTATCTGGCACCATTCGAGTGTTTTCCTTTTTTGCATATTTTCATGTTTCTAGGTGTTTTGGACGTTCTAGAGCAAAAAGGTAGATTTGTGCACAAAATGAATGCAATGCGACAAATGCAGAAGCAGAGTTCAGCAGAAGATCCAAAAGTTTACCAATTTTTGAAGATGCTCTCATGGATGGATCGAGCTGAGATTTTGACTCAATATGTCCACGTGAGTTATCTTTCATATAAAAGTGATTTGAGGTCAATCCATTGGTGCAATCAAAAGTTATGGCGATTTTACTAAAGATTGTTCAAGCTGTCTCGCAGAAGAAATATGTGCAGCACGTGTGGAAGTAGATAGATCGATTCCTGTGGAGATCGATCGATCTAGAAGATCCTCAGACTTACGGAAATTTGGATCGATCGATCCTACCTTAGGTCGATTGATCCTTGAAGAATAAGAACGTCGGATCGATCGATTTACACTTGGATTGATCGATCCCTATGCTCGAGTAAACTAGAAGATTTTCACAAAGACGTCTTCGTCCTCAAGACTTATCATTGGTTTTCTTTATTGGGTTTTAATTTATTTTCTTTTATTTGGTACTATATAAGATAAAATCTTAGATTTTATTGGACATAACACAATAGACATATTCATAACTTTATTTTGAGAGATTTTCTGAGAGAGACGAATCCCGACACCTGTATTTGGAGAAGAATTCTGAACTCTCTTATTTTACTAAATTTTTTTTTTGAATATGTCTTCTTTATTTGTGATTGTTGATTGCTTAGCTATGTATGAGTAGTCTCCTTGTTAGGTTTTAGGGATTTCCTAGGGAAAACGGGCTTTGATAGTTAGGGTTTGACGTTAATGGATTCAATTTGTTAGGTTCTTAGTCTAGATTTGTTATCAATGTTTCAATTAGCCTGATCCTAGTTCATGATTTTAGGTTAATAAATACAAAGGGATTTGGTTTATCAAATCTGACCTAGTCTAGAAGAATAATTGTCTCTGCTTGCGGGAGTATTATCTTTGATGCTTATGGATATATCGAATCTATAATCACTGCATGATTTAATTGTCTAAATTTATAGATCTAAGATTTCGGGAGAAGGTTATTCTTTATTTCTTAGCAAGTCTATCATAGGGATCTAATACTTCGAGAGGAGATTAGTCTATTGTCGTCTTTTGAGTTGGGAACTATTTTTATTTGTTAAATCCCGCTTATCAACCTGAGCTTCAAAACTTAATACATGTGAAACTTCCCTATCGCCTAGCGTTTCAGTTTATTGATTTACATTCATTTTTAATTGTCTCTTTTATTTTCAATCGTTCGAAAACAATCTCTCTTTTTATTTCTGTCTTAGCTAGAATCGACTTTAGAACTAAGAGTCGCACTATCTGGTCCTTGTGGGATTCGACCCTTTACTATACTATAGTGATATGTTCTCTGCAGTGTAGTTTTATGAATTAAAACCTGAACCTGTCAACAACCTCTATTGGGAGCGGTGATCTTAGGAAGGCCAGTATAGGTGATTTTATGGCTCTTTGTAAGAAACTACTCTTTAATATGTATTACTTAAAGTGGTACCCAAAACTATATACTGATTTCGTAAGCTTTTCAATCATACTATGATTATCTATAAACCCAAGTTTATAAATGTTAGGTTCACCCAAATGATATTAGCCTTGTCTAGGCTAACACAACGCACGATCTTGGAACGGGTTGAAAAGCCTTAGGCCAGGATCGGGCGGAAAAATGTTCGTAGTTAGATGGCTTGGTTCAACGAATCATTTTTGGAACCTCAGCTGACCGACTACAAGCATCATGTAGTGCTTCCAGGACGTCTAGGTCTAACTCCTAATTCCAAGTACGGTTCGGGGGTGTTACAAGAGTGGTATCAGAGCATGGTTCTGATCATGCTTCTGGAAAACCTTATTTTCATTTTTTATCGAGTAAATTCGTCACAAAAAGCCATTAGGAAAACTGGCCTAGATCACACGCGAAAATTATTAACTAGGATGGGAATTAGGACTTACCATTTTATTATGCAGATGCCAGGATACAACTTGNGGGGGGACGGGGGGACGTAGGGTTGAGGATACAGAGTGGGGATATCAGGGCGGAGATCCCTTCAGGATGGGGGAGACATCTTGTTTGTTTTATGATACACCAGCACTGCGGGACGATAGTAGGTTTATAGTACAAAATGGAGGAGAAGTTGATCCTAGTGGGGGTATTGGAGACACCAGAAGAATAAATACACGACATTGATAACCCACTAATGGAAAACGGATTCTTATATCACGAAGAAGTTGAAGGACCTTACACGTCTTTAGATCTTGACCCATCCGAGTATATAGATGATTATGTGGAGGAGCCTCATCAGATTGAGCTCACATAAGAAGTTGGACCAGAGGAGCCTGCAAGACAACAATAAGAGGTGGAACCATATGTCATTGTTATAGAGGAGATGGAAGGAGAAACTGAAGTAGTCATGGTAGAGGATTACATCAGCATCTCCTTAGATTCACAGATAAGATCAATGACCCCTAGTGTTATCAGCATATCATCTGATAGTTGGATAGCGCCATCGGTTGGAATTGATCATAGTCGGAGCACATCACCATTTATAGAGTGGCTTGATTTTGAGTTTCCAGCACCACTGTCTCCATTTCCTACCTCACCACACCCAGTGTCTCTGGTACTAGTATTACCTAGTGTCCAAGATCTTGCTACGATCAGAGCGAAAAGAATGCCATTTTATGGACCATATGGATGGGGCATTGTCCAGAGGGATGATCCAACACCTTATAGTCCAATTAGAGGCACTACGATGTATACGACAGCAGTAGATCCGTGTTGTTACCGGTGTGGACAGATTGGACACTATCCCCAGAGTTGTGAGCCCTACAATCAGTACAATCCATCTTATATAGTCTGCCTTGCATACGGGGAGCAGGTTCATTACGCTACATCTTGCCCTGCTATTCACTCTGGACTGAGGATGACACCTCCGAGTCATGATATCCCTTTATCCTCACGACGTCCATCTACCCACGCCTAACCTCTAAGACATCGGTTTACCCCTGGCTGTTAGTGCTCATCTTGTTGGGCATATGGATATTAGGTTTTAGCCCAAGGTATGTGGGTGCTAAACTCTACTTTGATTGTATAGTGTTTGTTGTACCTTTTTTGGCACCTACCAGATGTACAGTTTTTTTAAAATAGTCAGTGTTTGTATAAAACCGACAGTTTAAATCCGTAATAAAGGTATGTATTTTTATATTCTAGCTTTTACTCTTGAGAATGTGTGATGAGATGATGCCTATAGATGTTTTCTATCCACTATCTTTGGAACCATGCAGGTTTCTCTTAAATAATAGGTGAATTAGAAATAAGGGGAATCATAGGATTAAATGTATGAATTGCCTATAGATAATAGGAACTATAGAAACGAGCCTTAGACACTTACCCAAAAAGATGAGGTGTTAAGTCAGCCATGTATCACTCTGAAGGGCATGACACTAGAATTGTGAAACCAAATAAACTTGCGAGACAGGACAAAGCAAGTGAAGGGAGGTTTACAACCAAAGTTAATCAGAGGTTGCAAGAAAATAATACCATAACCAAAGGAAATGGTTACGACGGAAATTTCACATGGAGATAAAGGACTCACAGATGCAAAAGAAAAACAGAGAAAGCAAAAGAAAGGATGATATGGAAAGGAATTACGTTCGTGCAAAGACTTTAAGAATACTTAAGATGGGCAAAAGGAAGCAAGGAACATTATGAAAGTCAAGGACTGGATAACCAAGGGAAGTCAAGGACAGGCTGACCCATTGGATCATAAGTGAAGATTCAAAGAAAACTTAGCCAAAGTGGAGTGCATACAAAAAGAGGAATCATATTTGGAATTAGGGACAAAGGGTAACAACAAAGAACACTCCAGTTTCGAACCTTGAAAATTCTAGGACGAATTCTTTTAAGGGGGAAGGATGTAATACCCCTAATCTAGGCCTAGAACTAGCCAAGAGAAATAGGAGAGAGTGGACAAAGCCTAAGGGAAAGGAACATGGCTAAGAGGACGTATAAGGCCAAAAGTAAGTCAAGATGACTCGAGCTATGATAAAATGGCCAAAGAAAGGATCCTTTAATTAATTCCTTATTTAATATCTTATTATAAAAAGTATAAATAAGATTATGCAAGCCAAAGTAAAAGCTTGGTCGAGAAAGTTGAAATTGCCGAAAAACTACATTTTCGGTCAAATAAGGGATTTAAGCTATATTATGGGAGAATGTCAAGTAGGGTGATTAAGTGAGGGGGCATATTTAGAAGTATTGGATATAATATGATGTTAAAAATAATTAGAAGAAAAATGGACCAATGGGAAGCCAACACCACCTACTTGCATAAAGATCGTCCGGACTGGCTAGGTTCGGTAACTTGAATATTTCCATAAAAATAAGGATGAGTGAGCGATAAACCTAAATATTTTACATGAATTAAAAAAATTTATACATGAGCTTAAATTATTTGAGAATCAAAGGTTTACACCTCCTACTTAAAGCATCTAGAAATCAAATTTTTACACTTAGCTAGTTTTGGACCTATGGACATGATTGAACCAAATGGTTAGTTCTGAAGCTATCCACGAGTTTTGGGCAGCTAAATCTTATTAATATTGAGACAATAATGTGGTGTCAATCACATAGAAGCTCCTTAACCTTTCCTTACACCTCAAGCTTCGTAGAACACCTTAGAACCTCTTAGGTGTCATTTTTCTACAAGGATATTTTTGAGCAACCTTGCTATCCAAACCATGTGGAATCAACCTGAGAATTTTGGTGGCTTAAAGTACACCTCATGATGGAGGTGAAAGCACCTCAAGTCGCCACCAATCATTCCTTAGACCTCATGCACACATGTTGGCCTTTAAAGCCATCTTTGTATCCAATGTGCAAGGTGTTAAGCAAAGAGAGTGTCTTGGTGTATTAGCCACGGCACTAAACTTCTTATTACACACCTCCTTCTTGGCTAATTCCCTATATAAGTGAGGGGTCGATCTCACTTTCATTCCACACCAAAAACCACACCAAAGGGAGAAGACATTCTTAAAGCTTTAGGAGCAACCTTTCCGGAGCCTAGCCTAGCCAAGTAACTGTAAGTTCGACAATTTGAAGTAGCACATGTTTAGGTTAATATAAAACTATTCTTTTCATTAATATTTAACAGAGGTTTAGTGTTATCTGAGTAATGTTATTACATGTTAGAAATGTTAATGCAGGGTAGGCATTATGTGCTTATTGATTATACTCATGTTGATGAGTATGTATGTGACTATGTAATTAACACGTTTAATATAAAAATGAGATTCAGGTGTAGGAGTGTTACGTACTCAGGGTTCGGTTAATGAAGTTGCGAGAGAATGCACTCATAAACGGGTCAAGTGAAATAAGCTACCTACTCGCCGTGATTCGGTTGTGGATTGTAGTGTTTCTACCTTCCATGACCGATAGTGATAGTTGTTGTCTGATCTCCATTTGCTCGGGACGGTTAGCGACCCTTCCGAGACCTGCATGATGCTGCAGTCATTGGCGCCTTGAGTGAGACGATTGGGGCCTGATAGGGTTGTCCCTACTATGTCCTGTGTGGTAGATATGTGGATGGGTACGCTACCTTGGGTGAGATCAGAATCAACGTATTGCTGAATTATAAGTGATAACCTTAGAAATGTAAAGTGTATAGAGGCAACCCCTGGTGATGGAGGAAGGGCCACACAGGACGAGTGAAGGGCCATGCTGATGGGTTAGACATGACAGTGGACCGTGGTTACTTGGTGGTGATAAGTAATGAGTAGTGATATCACGTTTATTATATTTCTATTCATTTGATTATTACATTTGATTGTTGTGTGTTGATTGTTTTTTTTTTGTTTGGGTTGGAAGCATTATCTTTATCTATTGATATTTAGAGACCCCGTTCTTACTAAGTAATCTTAGATTACTTATGATGCTACTTTTTTTTACAGGTAACCTTAGCGGGACAACCTCTAGCGATAGCGGTGATCTTAGCACGGCTAGTATAGGTGATTTTATGGCCTTTTGTAAAACATTACTCTTTAATATGTATTACTTAAAGTGGTACCCGAAACTATATACTGATTTCATAAGCTTTTCAATCATACTGTAATTATCTATAAACTCAAGTTTATAAATGTTAGGTTCACTCAAATGATATTATCCTTTTCCGGACTAACACAACGCACGATCTTGGAATGGGTTGAAAAATCTTAGGGCAAGATTGGGCGGAAAAGGTGTTTGTAGTTAGATGAATTGAGTGAACGGATCTTTATACTACAAAAAGGGGTTATTGTGACAAAATTTTGTTACAAAAATTTTTCGACACAAATTTGTGACGTTTAAATTACGATTTTATGACAAATTTATATTTGTCACAAATTCGTAATTTTTTAGTCATAATATTATGACAAAATTAGTAGTGACAAAAAATTATCACAATTAGAGACGTAATTGTTACGTTAAATTAGCCGTAACCGTTGTGACTTGTTTCTCTCGGAAATATAGTCACTAATTAGAGACAAAGTTGTGACAATTATGTGAGTTTCCATTTGTGAAATTACAGTTACTAAACATAAGTAAGAGTTGATACTAATTAGTGATAAGTTTTCTTATTATAAATACTTATGCGGTGCTAAATAATTGGTTGCAGTGAGGTATTAGTGATGTGTTTTTGTATTTGACTAATGATATATTAAAATCCATAAACACTTACGTGTTTTTGCATTAAACCAATTCGTATGCATTTTAGCTGGATGATAAAAATAAAGCATGTGTTAGTGAGAATCACGACACATAGAAAACACACGCACAAACCACATGAAGCCAACAAGAGATCGTGTTGCTATAAATATGTATTTACTTTGTATATATCGAACGAGTGTCATTTTGACAAGATACATTACTCTATTGCTAGAGAGAATGGGATTATGAAGAACAATTTTATGTAAAAATCTTAAATTTTGGTTCTTAACCTACCACGAAATTGTGAAATTTTACCAACTGTCTAGGACAGGAGAGAGAAAGAAAGCCACAAGTCTAGTTTTTGAAATCATTGACGAGGATATGGTCAGGACTCTTGGAAGGCTGGAAACAGACCATAGGAGAGCCTTATCATATGCTTCCTTGATAGAGGAGAGTATTTTGCAGTTGAGAGTTAATGGAAGTGTCTTTTATGACCCAACATAAAACATGTATTTAAAGCATGTCTTTTATGACCCAACACAAAACATGTGTTTAAAGCAGAGAAAGAGAAAGTAGAAGATATGAACAATGAATAGATGTATAACGTGAGGATACTCACCCTACAAATTTAGTGACCAAACTTAAAATCGAAGTAACTCACAAAACTGGTAAGAAGAAGATCAGCTGAAGGGGAGAGAACGTATTATGATATTTAACTTTCAAAAGGCTTACAGAGAGTAAAAGTTTTGGTTTATAACAAAAGATTTACTTGGTTTATAACAGAGAGTAACTTCTAATATCCTAATAAAACAAGTGAACAAAGTCTATGAAAACATGAGGGAACAAAAGCATAAGCCTACACAGAAATGGACTATGGAAATAGAGATATCTAGTGACTAAAGAAGAACTGAATCCATCAAACGAAAATCTTCTGTGTGTGTCAATGAATCCGATTCAGTAGCTTGAAAACTCAAAAAGAACCTAATCAAAATCAGGGAAACCTAATCTCACGTTTCTTGTTACGCCTGTCTCTGTAAGAATATTGAAGAGCTTTCTCAAATCTTTCCCTCGCTATTCTTATGCAATTCTTCGCTCTTCCCATATACACAAAATAATTCACTTCTTTAAGCATCTTTGAAATTTAAATACATAAACAGAACTTTGAGGCAGCTAAACTACGTGAACATAAGCAATTAGCAAACAGGATCAATTCAAAATCTAGATTCTCTCATATACAGATGAAAATCAATGATAATGCAAACAAGAGAAACATACCCATTCCCAGAGAAATCAAAGCGGAATTCAAACATTATTCATAATTTGGTTATTCTGCATAAATTCACAAGTTAATTCAAACATTATA
>OVBE01015076.1:0-11698 GCA_900406425.1 Iberis pinnata | reverse complement strand
CTACAACGATATGATAGTGTAAATAGGAATTGATAACGTTTTCACACGGAAAATCCCCTACTATCAGAACAATCGGTCCAAACTCTCTGGAAAAATCAGGAAACTCAGACCGATCGTTCCAAGGCTAGACCGATCGATCCGGACCGACCCGGAGCACCTGGACCCAAGATTCTGATAGGTTAAGAATTTAAATTTGTGAGTTAGATTTCTTATGGAAGTGCTTTGAAGTAAATTAATTGATGCAATCAAGAGTTATTTACTAACGACTATTCAAGATGGCTCGTAGATGAAGCAGGTGCAAGCCAGACCGATCAGTCCAAGCTGGACCGATCGGTCCAAACTCTCTAAGAAAATCAGGAAACTCATACCGATCAGTCCAAGTCTAAATCGATCTATCCGAACCAACCCAGAGCACCTGGACCGACCCAGATCACCTGGACCGATCAATCCAGCCTTGACCGATCAATCCAACCTCATGCGAGATATTTGGAGAATTTTTATTATTTTGCACATGTGTCCTCAAACTTATCTAGTTTTCCTATTTTATTATTTTCTATTTTGAACTATAAAAGCCTTGTGGCTTAGGTTTATTATTTCTTAACCTTTATTCTATTAGAGATTTTTACTAAGGGAGATGAGATTCCGAAACTCTGTATTTGGGAGAAGTTTTCTCTGAACCCTTGTCATTTATCAATATCTATACTTATTTTATGATGTGTTCTTCTATGATTTTGTATTGTTTATGCTTTGTAATGTATGAGTAGTTCACTAGTTAGGTTTTAAATTTTCCCAAGAAAATCAGGGTTGATTGTTAGGGTTGTTTATAAAGAGACTGACTTTGTTTGGTTCTCAGTCTAGATTTGTACCTAATGTATGAATTAGCTTGATCACCTAGTTCTTGATGATAGATTGATAAATACAAAGGAATTTGGTTTAGAAATTTGACATAACCTAGATGAGTAAATGTCTTTGCTTGCAGAAGTATTGTCTTAGAGGTTTATAAACTTATCAAATCTGAACTGTAATGCATATCTGAATTATTTAAATACGACAGAAGTTTATTTTTAGTAATTTGAATATAGAGATTAATACTTCGGAAGGAGATTAATCTAGTTTTTGTCTTTTGAGTTGAGAACTATTTTCAAACGAAAATCTCTGCATGATAACCTGACTTTTAAACCTGACAACCTGTGGATTGTCTAATGTCTGACGCTTTTATTTCATCATTTACAACCGCTTTTATTTTATCGTTTTGATTCGTTACAACCAACTTAATTATTTCTTCTTAGCTTGATTTGAGATTAAATTGAATCATGTGCTTTCTTGTCTTTGTGGATTCGACGTTATGCTTTACTACATTAATATGTTCTATGCAGTATTAGTTTAGGATATAAATTCTTAACATATCAGAATTTTGGCACTGTTTCCAGGGACCAATACAGTGCCTTTTAAGTTTTCTTTAGAGTATAGTCTAAGATCTTTCTTTTTATATTATTTTTATTTAATTTTATTTTATATATTTATGTAGGTGATGACCATGGATTACAATGATTAGCTACATGAGCAAGACGACACATTCGAAGATAACATTAAGGATGAGTCACATATGTTATTACCTTTGTAAACCCGGTGTATATACTAGCATGGCAGTCAGATATTATCATCAAATTGGTAGTGTCATGAAAAACAGTTTTCAATCTCTGGAAAAACCATTCCCAAGACTCATCATTCTCATTATCAACGATTCCATAAGCTGATGGGAATATCTGAAAATTTCCATCCTGGCACACTTTTGTCAGCAAAGTTTCCCATATCGAGCTTTTAGTGACGTTCCATCAAGAACCACAACCTTCATCATATGTTCGTATCCTTTTGTACATGGTCCAAGTGCAATGATGTTATACTTGAATCGTCTTGCTCCGTCATCTTTGGAGAAAATTTCCATATAACATTTGCTACCTTTGTTAGTATGTTCCAAAAATGCCATGTAATTTGGCATTATTGCATAACTTCCTGCAACACTCCCTAAGAATTTGTCCATGGCTACCTATCTCGCCCTCCATGCTTTCCAGTAAGATACATTAACATGAAAACCGTCAAGCATTATTTTCCTGACAGAAGAGGGGGTTGGTCCTTGCTTTATACCCATAAAATGCTTCGCAAAAAGTTGTGCGATTACTTTTGTGGTTGCCAGTTTATGGTAATGCATGCGGTCTTGAAGTGAACAACAATGCTCCGAATCCGCTTGTCTTATCTAGAAATTATCTGACTTATTGACCAACCTAGCATAGACTCTCCATGGACATGTGTTTGAAGTACACTTCAACACCATGAAATAAGGCGTGGATCTTGCTGTTTTGAAGTTAAACTTTCTATTTATAGCATGTATGGCGATTTTAATTTTGCAATCCCCCTTGTTTTTAAACACCCTACCAACAAAAAGTTCATCACCCTCGTAAGCTATGTTGAACAAAGCCCCATCGACACCTGCACAACAACAAAGAACAAATTTATAAGCTGTTAGTTTATGGGTCGAGGTAGTCAGTATATTAAAAATTATTCCATGAACAGTTTAACATCATGTTGTCCGTACTCCGTAACAAAAAAATATTATACTCCCAACAATGTGTACCTTCGATACTTAAGTCATTAAAAACAGGAGGAGCATCTCGACTAAAAAGCGGCGGGTCATTCAGATCTCTAAAAAAATACATTGTGATTTGAATCATCATCCTCTACCCAAGGGGCAAGAGAAAGTTCCAAAGGTTGGTCCCATTCCCCATCCGACTCATCATCGCTTGACTTTGACGATGTTGTAAACAGTCACCTTGTAACCGATTGGTGTTATCTCTCGCTTATTATTGCGTTTTGTGGAACATCAGTGCTCATGCCACCCATTTCGCGCTCGCCGGGTAACATTCTCATATCGTATCTCGGCGGATCACAACTATCATTCTCTAGCGGTACTGGTCATTTACCAGTATTTTTATTAGTAGTTAGATCACCTTCTGCAGTAGTCAGTTCACCATCATCACTTTCGTGTGGAAAAACATCACTGTCGTATTTGTTTGTCATTGGTAGAGGTTGATTAGAGGTGAAAGGTTCAAAAGTGTCGTCTTCTCCTTCTGCTTATGAAAAACCCATCGAGAATTCATGACACTACTCACTACTTACTTCGTATCCCTCTTCCCTGCTACTAGTATAGTCGTCATTAGCATATCTTTCATAGTTTTGGGTCTTATTCCACATGGAATAATAATCATTACGACATGAAGATTCTGCTTCTTCAGGTTTTATAGAAATAAAGAGGTCTAGTTCTTCTATTGCTCTACGCATTTGGACAAACTCCAGGACATCTCGATCATCTAGAATGAACTGAGGATCTATTGTAGTATCTTCTCCAACAAGCATTCATTACAGATACTGATACGACATAGTCATATTGTTAAAGAAACCTCGGCAGTGTATAGTTGTAGCAACAAGATTAACAAGGTCCGAGTATGGCATTCCAAGATACAGTCGGATTTGTTTTCTCTCCATAAGTGGCCTAGGGTTGAAGTACCATTTTCCCGTATTTCACTTGTGCCACATTCCAACGACAACTGTGACTAGATTTCCACTTCCAAGCTACAAAACAATTACACTTCTAATTACATTGATAGTTGTATTACTGTAAAATAAAACATGTATATTAACTTCATCGTCTGAGCCTTGTTACAAAAAATAATTTGTATACTGTAACAAGTAATCAGCATACCCATTTCGCCACTGATTTTAATTATGATGGTTTCCTTTACATTGGTTGGCATTTGCATAATTTTGTGTTGGTTACTATACATAGTAATTTTTTTTTCTCGCCGTCTACATTCCCTGTATTTGGGTTTCTATTCCATGCATTTGGGTTAATATTCAATGGATTTGAGTTTATATTCCATGGATTTCGGTTTTTATTCCATGGATTTCCCCTTACTCTTGATCGTTTGTGTTTAGATTCCATTGGTCTGAGTTTATATTTCATGGTTTTGGGTTTATATTCCATGGAATTGGGTTTACTCTTGTTAATTTGTGTTTAGATTCCATTTATTTGGGTTTATTTTTCTTGGGTTTGGATTTATTGCATCTGGTTTTGAGTTTAGTTGTCTACTTTTGGGTTTAAATTTCATGGTTTTGTATTTCGTTTTCACGATTTGGTTGTTTAGATCTCACATTTTATCGCTTAGTTTCATGCTGGCCAGATAAAGAATTTCATAAATATTTATAATTCATTAGAGAAACAACGACCCATTCACATAGGGAAAAAATAGCCGAATGGTACTCCTAAAAATTATAAAGTTAAAAAGTGAAATCGGACAAATATTGTTTCCGACAATATTTTGGAGAGAGAAAAGTATATTGCTTTCTGGACATCGTACACGAAACGAACACTATAATAACTAGCATACCATTGTAAACTTTCTCGGCTGATCCACGGCTGCTGGATTTGGTATACCGTCCATCGAGATTTTTTCTTTGTTTTTGCAGAGATATATCTTGTGTATTACCACTAATGTAGATACTCCGGATAAAGACAATGCATTTGAGGGAGAAATTTGAATAACATATAACTTTTGGTTAGGATATGGAAACGACTGATTGAGGCGATGGCAACAGTGAAACATCAGCCGTCTGACAATCTCTCTCCTCTATCGTTAACGGAGTATCAGAAATGCGACACGTGTATTTTTTAAGGGTAGAGATGAGATATTCTGAATCCAATTATACCAACTTTAGTTAGATCCTTAATTTTCGGTCTACAATAAGTTTTCTCACTTATTAACCCAAGAAATATTTAAACATACTAATAGTGCACTATAACTAAAAAATAGAAAATATACCACTTAGCAAAAAAAATTAAAAGATACATCTATTTTTTCTTAAATTTGTNACAAAAAACAAAGTTGGAAACCAAAAAAAAAAAAAAAATTGGTGCATAACTTAATTTAGTTGGGTGGACTTGCACCCTCCTCTTCTCTTTGCATGAGCTCGTAACTTTAACCGTGTTAATAACTATCTTGAAGATTTTTTTTGTCATCTAATATTAATAAAACGCATGAGAGGAGGGTTTTATACAGACCAATGGCTGAAAGAGTGCACAGCAAGCAAAGGACAAAAAACAGAGGCTAACCAAAAAACCAAAAGGGAGAAAACAGCCTCAAAACAGGGGAGGAACTAAACTCTCTTCTCTAAAAACATCCACCAACCATGAAGGAGGTCCTAATTGAACATAGGATTGAAGATGGTTTAAGGAAATAACGCTTTTAGCTAAGAGAGTAACACCTCGGTTCTTATCAGCATGTTCAAAGACGCATAGCCAATCCACAAAATTTGAGAGCCTGAAATGAGCCTCTGGTATTTCATACCTCAGAGCTGACCAGTCAGGAGGTCGGTTGATAGCTCCAATGAGGTCCTTTGCATCAGAAGCAAATTCAATTCTCTGAAATTTCAGAGCTGCTATCTCATCAAAAGCCCACATTAAAGCTTGAAAATTTGCTGTCTCCTTATCTTGAACTTGAGAGAAAGCTCTTCTACTATGAAGAAGAACCTCACCAGTGGTGTTTCTTAGAATCCAGGCCACTCCTGCAAGTCTATATTGTGCAGACCAAGCACAAGAGACAGAACATTTCACCCAATTTTCTTGAGGAGGGTTCCAAAAGGCAGAGGAGGGGGGGTGCTCCAGTACTAGTAACACTACCAGCCAAAGCTTCATGTGTTATAGACTGTGCATTTTTCCAGAGGGAGTATTCCTCTGTAATTTTCTTTGTTGTTTCCAGAATAGGAAAACATTTCCCTTCAAAAGCAATGGCGTTTCTATTCTTCCATAGAAACCAGCATATCCAGGGGAATGAGCTTCTTTGAAAATCTGTGAGATCTCTTCTACTCTGAAGTGAGATGAGATGATGAATGTTACCTAATGTGGAGGCTTCACAGAAGCCATCAACAGGACTGGGTATTAGCAACAGAGTCCATGTTTGTCTAGCTAAGTGGCAAGTGAATAGAAGGTGGTTTATGGTCTCAAGTTCTGCCCCACAGATCTAGCAGACATTTTGCACTTTCATTCCTCTTTTAGCAAGAAGATCTGTAACAGAGATTGCATTTTTACAGGCTTTCTATAAAAAAACTTTCAGCTTAGGTGGAGCTTTAATGGACCAGATGTTATTAAGCACTGGGTTGGGTGATGGAAGGGCTGAGGCTTCCTTTAAGTCTTCCTTCCTGAGGTTATTGAAGGCCTTCCAATACCCTGATTTAACTGTATATTCCCCTCTTTTTGAATCCTCCCAAATCCAGTAATCTTCAAGAAAAACAGCTGGTTTCATCTTTGATATAAGGGCTACATCAGGTGGGAAGAAAAGTTCTCTAAGCTTGCCAAAGTTCCAGGTTCTTTTTCTCAGGTCTAAGAGGGCACTCACCTTGAGGTCGAGATTGATAATAGATGACTTGATGAAAGGAGTCCTCATGGAAGAGTCTCTGATCCAAGTGTCTGTCCATACAGATGTTGAGTTTCCATTACCAATTCTGCGTTGTAAGCCTGATTGAAGCAATTCCCTACCATAAAGGAGGCTGATCCAGCCATGAGAAGGTTTGACACCTTTGGTTGCTTGAAGGATAGAGGAATGTGGGTAGTATCTACTCTTTAACACCTTGGCTAGAGGGCTGTTAGGGAATTTGATGAGGCGCCAAACTTGTTTTGTTAGGAGTGCTTCGTTGAAAGATAGGAAATCTTTAAAACCAAAACCCCTTGAGGTCTTAGGGAGGCACATAGTATCTCATTTGACCCAATGGATCTTCCTTGCACCTTGGTTGGATGACCACCAGAATTTAGCAGTTGCTCCTGCCAGTTGATTGGCTGTCCCTTTTGTGATCTTGAAACATGAGAAAGCATAGACATGAAGGGCTTGAACCACTGCTTTGATAAGTGTTTCTTTACCCCCTGGAGAGAGGAATCTGTTATACCAGCCCCCAAGCCTGGCATTGACTCTTTCTTGAATGAAATTAAATGCATTTGCTTTAGATCCTTTAATTGTTTCTGGAATGCCTAAGTAGAAACCTAAACCTCCTTCCTTGTTAAGTCCAGTGATCTGTTTAAGGGATAATTTCTTTGCCTCTGAAACCTTTCCCCCAAAGGTGATGGTTGATTTCTCTTGGTTCAATAATTGGCCTGAGGCCTCAAAGTACTCTTGCAAGACTTTAAACAGGTTTGTGCAATCCCTTTCTTGAGCTCTACAGACAAATATGCTGTCATCAGCAAATAATAGGTGAGAGACAGATTGGCTATGTTGCTCAAATCTCAGCCCTCTGAATCTGTTTCTCCTTTCTGCTTTCTTCAACAGATAGATGAGTCCCTCAGTACAAAGTACAAAAAGGAAGGGGGAAATGGGGTCCCCTTGCCTTATTCCTCTTTGAGGAGAGATGAATCCATAGGTTTGGTTATTGACCAGCACTGCATATGATGTTGTAGACACACACTGCATAATCCACTGCACCCAAACAGAGTTAAATCCCAGCAGTTCTAGGATCATTTGGAGATAATCCCACTCTAATCTGTCATAGGCCTTAGATAGATCAGTTTTAACCACTAAATATTCCTCTGCTNTAACCACTAAATAATCCTCTGCAATGTTCTGGTCAGAGTTTAGAGCATGGATGCACTCATGTGCAATCAAAATATTATCTGAAATGAGCCTGTGAGGTGTGAAAGCAGATTGGGATGGGGATATGATCTTATTTTGAAAGGGTTTAAGTCTCTCTGCTAAGATTTTGGAGATTATCTTATACAGGATTGAGCATAAACTAATGGGTCTGAGATCACTCATCTGGTCTGGCTCTGGTTTCTTTGGGATTAGACTGATTAGAGTAAAATTCCAGTCTCTCTGGATGTGTCCTGTGGTGAAGAAAGAGAGGACTTCTTTGGATACAGATGAGCCTATAATGCTCCAATACTTTTGAAAGAAGGCTGTTGTCATTCCATCATTACCTGGGGCTGCATCTGCTCTTATGGAAAAGACAGCCTGCTTGATTTCTAAAAGAGATATGGGATTAGTTAGTCTCTGGTTCATTCCTGGGGTGACCCTCTTCTTCATCCCTCTAAATATGTCTCTATTTAAGATTCTATCTGAAGCAGTGAACAGGGATGTGAAGTATTGAACTGCTATCTCTCCTTTTGAAGCTTCTTCCTTGTGCCTGAAACCTTCTGTGTTCTTGAGGGAGTCTATTCTCTTTTTTCTCCTGTTTTCTTGAACTGAAGCATGCAAGAATTTTGAGTTTTTGTCTCCATCTTGCAGCCATTTCTCCCTGCTCTTTTGACTCCAGTAGGATTCCTCTCTTTTATACCCCTGAAGAACTAGATGTTTTAGCTCCTTAATGGTCTGCATATTTGGTAGATCTGCTGATTCTGCCCTTTCCAGGTCTCTATGAAGTTGTTGGATATTGGTATTGGCATTAATGTTGATTTTTTTCTTCCACTGGCTGAGTTTTCTTCTACAAAATTTAATCTTATCTGTAACTGGTCCTCCAAGAAGGCTTTGATGGTTCCAAGAATCTCTGATAATATCTCTAACCTGAGGGTCACCTATCCATCTTTTATCAAACTTGAAACTGCCAGTGAATTCAATAGATCTAGAGTAGAGATTGACTCTAACAGGCCTATGATCAGAACCCCTCTTGTCCATAAACGTGTGATTAGCATTAGGGAACATTCTTAGCCACATCTTGTTGGCAAAACATCTGTCCAGCCTACATTGGACTCTGTGTTTATACCTCCAGCCACTCCAGGTGAATGGATTGCCTTCAGAGTCTAACTCTATCATATCACACAGCTTGAGCATTTCATTGAAGTCTTTGAAGGAAGCTTCTGATCTAGTTCTGCCTCCTTTCTTTTCATCTTTGTGCATCATCTCATTAAAATCTCCAACCATACACCAAGGACCTGTTCTACTTACACCAATTCTCAGAAGCTTTTCCCAGACTTTATGTCTTTGGGATTGAATTGGGTCCCCATAAACAAAAGAAATGAAAAAAGTAAAAGAGCCGAGGCATATATTTAAGTCCAAAATATTTTTAGAAGCATACAAAATAGAGACCTTTACAGAGCTTTTCCAAAAACAAGCTAAACCCCCACTAAGCCCTTTAGGATTTATAGTAAACACCCTATCATAGCCTAACCACTCCTGAAGGTCAACCAAAACATTCCTACAGTTCTTAGTTTCCATCAAAAAAAGAAGCTCAGGGAAAAACTTTTGTCTAAATTCCCTAAGTCTTGGAATTACCAGGTCCTGAGGCTTGCCCAGTCCCTGGCAATTCCAACTGATAATGGACATTTAAACACCTGGTGACCCCTTCTTTGGGGCCACCTCATTCAGGTCCAGCTTAGCTCTCTTCTTCTCTCCAGACTGGTCTTCCACTATTTTCCTCTTTGCACCTTGTTCCTTGTTGTTTGTTTTGAGACATTCAGGCTTCATAATCTGATCTTGGGTGGCAGAGTGCTCTTGAACATTTTGGGACACACTCTGGCTTCTCTTTTTATAGGTTCTTCTCTTCCTGGTTCCAGATGGTCCTGCTGCTCCTCTATTTGGTTGACCTGAACTGATATCCTCCTTCATGAAGTCATTACTATCTCCACTATCCACCAGCTGATCAGCATGAATCTGCATGATTATAGGAACTGGGCTTGATTGAGTTCTGCCAGCCTTAAGTGCATCAGCCAATAATTTGGGTTGAGAGATGTTGCAGCTTTCAGTTTGGGAAGGGATCTGAGTGGAGAAATCAAATACAATACCCTTGCCTTTATCCAAGTCATGTGACACTATTGGTAATTTTTCCAGTCTTAGCACTCGTTTCTGGAGCATTGGATCTTTAGCAACTTCTTGCAGTGAAGCTTCTATTCTAGATTCTTTCACAAACCTTGTATCTCCACTGGTAGATAAGAGGTACCTCTGCATTTCCTCTAGTACTTCTGGAGCTATGATAGGTCTGCCAGCAACAGAGGTGGCTTTCCCTAGTGTGTTCTGGACAACTTGAGCTAAAGTATCCTCTGTTTCACTCCTTGTTGATGCTTTCTTCTGTTCAGATCTCGATCCTCCTTGTTTTCCTTTAGTACCATCTTGCTTGTTAAGGAGGGGGCATGAAGGTTTTTCATGATTGAGTCGCTGGCAGTTGTAGCAACGTTTATGAATGTTCTCATAAGCAAAGTGGATTACAGACTTTTCACCAGAAGGTTGGGCAATCTCTCTGGTTTGCCTAAGAGGCCTTGCTACATTAAACAACACCTTCACTCTGACGTATTCCCTACTTTGTGACCGAGATTCATCTAGAGCAACTTCATCTACTCTCCCCAGTATTTCACACATGTCCGTAATGGCTACTGCAGTATAATTATCCACCGGGATGTTCCTGACTTGAACTCATATATGTATGTATTGCAGGAAGTCTGGAGGTGGGTTTCTTTGCCATCTCTCCAAAGCCAGAGTCCAATCATTGTGGGATTGGACTCCTTTCTCCAAGACCTCTAGCAGATCATGTTCCGTCTTGAAAATAAATTGAAATCTCTCTTTTGTGAGAGCCACACCTCGAACCCTCCCAACCTTTTGCCATTTTCTGGCATATCAAGGACCACATCTGATACTTTTTGGCAATCAGGGTTCAGAATCCTACCTATGAGGCTGAGTTCATTTTTGTCTGCCGAGAAATATTATGGTAGGTCTGGGATCTTCAGGGGTTCTTCCTCAACTTCATCTAAAGACATCACTGCTAAAGCTCGATCCATTTCAGCACTCATCGTGAAGAAATCAGTGAAAATCCAAGCTTGATCTTGATCGTTAAGTGAGACGAAAACAGAGAGAACAAACTTTTTGATGAAGAAAGTAGTTTTGCATAAGAGCCAATGAAATCTCAGTCACACGATGCTCCAAACTCAAAAGAGAAACACTCTACTTGAGTTAGAGGGGTCTCTGCTCAAAAAAGAGAAACTATCGGTTTTTTAATTGTTTGTATCTTGAAGATTAAATAGAATAGGTGTTAATATTATTTTAGGTTTAGTACGGAATTAGATTAGATAAAAAATTCAGAATTAAAATAGCTAGATTTTTAATAAAGTTTAGATTTTTTTTAATCTATATATATGATGGTTTTATTCTCTTTATACTGCATGGAATCGATCGGTTTATTAAGAAAAGAAAAGGCAATAATAGAAGCTCGATTTTAAGAGAAAAGGTGAAAAGATCTACCGACCAAAATCTTTCTTCTTTAAATTTTGGTCCAACACTAACTGCCTCGAAGCTCTCCTTTAATGTGTATTTAAGAGAAGAAATTGGAGTTAGGGATTACGAAAAGCCATGGATAGTCAACAATGGCGACCAACTTTTCAGCTTCGTCTTCTTCTCATTCAATTGCATTACTATTTTTGACGCATTTACTCAGTGCGTTAGAATCGAATCGAAACAAGTTTTTTTTGTTCATTAATATCTAAATCTTGATTTGGAGGGGAAACAAATACGTGGGTTAATCCGAATTGATTAACGATGATGGGTATGGTGAGGCGTAATGTGATGTCCACCGTGAATAAGGGTTTTCCGGTTAGGAATATAGTGGGTGGATACAGGTGCATCAACGTCGAACCAACAACGGCGGAGAAGAAAGATGAGATAACTGTGGCGGAAGCAAAGAA